>VXBJ01003456.1:764925-835338 GCA_013400055.1 Nycticryphes semicollaris
TTGTTTTTTTTTTTTTTTTTTTTTTGCACTTTAGCTTCTCTGATACTAACTTTTATGATTCTAACCTAGATTGTTTTTTCTGACAACTTGTATATTTTCATGGTCCCCTTTGTGGAAAATGCGTAACGTTGTAGCTTTCTTCTTGTGCTACTTTATTTTTATTTTTTTTAAGAAATTTAACATTTCAAACTCTGCAATTGCACTCAGACCTACTGAAATCAATGAGGTACTTTGGTTTTACTTTTTCAGCAGATTTTGAAAAGATACACCTAAACTTTCAACTGAGATCTCAGAGCAGTATAATTTTTATATTTGCGTTTTGTTTTCTTGAACGTGTAAGTGGTCAGAATATTGTACCTGATAGGAATGTATACAGACCAAACCCATGGTCTGAACTTTTTTTGACAAGGTATTGACACAGACTTTATTAGGAGTTAAATTTTTCTCTGTAAATGATACCTTAAAAACTTCCACTTTCCTGTCAAACTTGTGTTGAAGGTGACTTAAAAGTGTGTCTACCTTTAAATGTAAATTAAGCCGTGCATCTAGCTCTTGGAGATAAATCTGATTTTGTGTCAAACAGGCTGCCTGCTTCTGACTAGCAGTTAGAGCAAAGCTAGCTGTAGAAACATTTAGGTAGGGATTAAGGAGGTTGATTCCTTTCTTGGGTGTTGCTCTCGGTTCACTGAGAAAAGTGCGTTTAACTTGCAGAGTCCAGTACCCAAACCTGCAGTTCTTTTGTCAGTCTCTGTTGTCTTAACCGAAATGTCTGCATGAGTTAGGACTGAAGAAATGTGTTCTGGTGGTGTAAATAACTGCGAAGGGAAGAACTTAATCTGGTTACTTTTGTACATGACCTTACTGTTTGTGACAATGTAAAAGTAGCCTGTGCTTAGCTAGGATTTTGCTGACTTGTCAGATTTGCTGAAGGGGCATGGGCCACATTAGCAAGTCTGTTTTTCAGTTGTATCAGATCTTGAAATAAAAACTCATTGTTTCATTACAAACTGTGCCTCTTAATGCCGAGTTAAGAGGTGAATATTCTTTAGGATCAAGGTGTTAAGACCTCTATTTGCCCAGAGAGTCTCAGACTAGTTTTTAAACTTTGAGTTGTAATGATAAAATTGTACAAAACAGCAAGCAGCAAGAACATTGAGTGTTATTTGTGTGCTGCTTATCAATAGTGCTCTTTTGAATCTGTTTCTTTAAGCATCTCTAAATCTTAAGATACTGGTCTGAGGCTTTCTTCTGATTTATGATTGTCTTGTAATTATGAGGTTATAAAGCTTCTAGAACTGGTGTGTTCAAAAACGTCATAAGGGTTGTTCTGAGGTGTGGTTTGGTTTCCTTTTCTTTTGGTAATTCCTTGGCAGCCTCTCTCAATATCAAAAGGTCCATTGCACTTAAGGAAAATTTATTTTGTTTCAGCCTTGGGAATAAATTGCAAAAATTCTGCAAATCCTGCCCCCCACCCCCCAGCAATTAAATTCTTTTTTAAAACAAGTTATTTTTGGAACTGTCTGCAACATCTATAGGATTGCAGTCACCTGGTGTGTAACTTACAAAGACGGGTGTTGTTTTGATTCTGGCAATTTTTAAGTTAGTAAAGCAGTTATTTTAAGCTCATGTTTTGAAAGCAGTTTGTTCACTGTTGCTTACCAATAATTGATTATTAAAAGGTCTGTTATCAGTTCTGGCCAAGAGCTGCTAACGCGTTTGTCTCTAAATTTGGAGAGACCTGTTTGAATTTTTTATTGTTTTTGTTTTAGATTAGGGAGTGACATGTGATGCTTTCATAGCACTCAAAGGAAAAACTAAAGGTGTATTGGTTAATATTATAGTAAAGTGGGAAGGGAAAAAAGCCAAAACAACAAACCACTAACAACTGAGACACTTAATAGATTTTAAGGGAGCACTTAAAATGTCGTAATTATGACAATGAAGTTTATGCGCATCAGAAGATAAAAGGTCAAGTCAGAAAAGGCTGCTGTTCAGTGAGTGCTGTGTGTGTGAAAAGAAGGCTGGACACAAGGCGAATCGTTACTTTTGTAGTTCAGTAATTTTTTTTTTGACCAGATTATCTGTTTCAGATGTTATTAAATTAAAGCTGTCTTCCTCTGAGTAAGCTAAATACCAAATCAGGAATGGGATACTTAAAATTATTTGAATTTTGTAGACTTTGATGGAAAAGCAAGTACATTTGAATTGCCTTAAATTGCTGTCTGTAACCTTAAAATGCTGTACTTTTCGGAGAATGGATCCTGATGCAGATACCCTATTAATTAAGCGTATTACTAGATGTTGATCTGGTATATATTCTGTTGCTGACAGGATAAGACCTGTGTTAACGTTAATTGTCAGACCATCCTGACAGCTCAGGCTGATTGAAGTACAGCAGGAGCCTGCCATGGAGGCGGGTGGTTTATATTTGGCTGCTTATATGGAATGTTGGGGGGCGGGAGAGGGGGGAGACAGGGAAATGCCTTGTCAGGAAAGCTGTGAGGTAGTGAAATGTCCTCACTGACTGACCTTTGTATTTATTGAAACCTAGCTCACAACATCTCATTCGGGGTGTGTGAATTTTTCTGTACTGATTTTTATCAAAGTGGGTGTTATGAAAGTCTTCTCTTGATTTTGACATTTTATTGAAATTTAATAAGCCAGTGCTAGGAAAACTAGTAGGAGCAGTAAAACTGCCAGTGTTTTTAATCTCATTATGGTTAATGCAATTGGTCAGGTCAGTAGAAATACTGCCTAAGATACATCAGCATCTTTGTAGCAGGGAGGATCTAGAGCTGTTGTTTGAAACAGATAATAGGTGTAATGTTTCTAATTTGAATAAAATCCCTTTGCTTTGGTGAGACAAAGAGTTGGGTTGCTGAAAGTTAAGCAACACTACGTTTCTACTTTTCACTTGAGAAACTATCCCCTGTTACCTTGCGCAGTGCAATTAAAGTAATTTCTCATTTGGATTTCTTTGGGTTGTTTTTCTTGGAAATGTTTAACAGAAGTGGTATTAGCTTTTTAATAGCAATTAGATTTTTGAGGCAATTTATGCTTGAATGAGCAAAGCAACCATGACAGCTTTAAAGAGAAATAATATCCAGCTTCATTAGCAGAGCTGTCCCTCCACGGCGTTACTCTTGTTTCCACGAGAAGGGTGTCTGTTGCAGGTTAGTGGGGTGTCTCAGAACAAGATGGTGCGAGTTAATGTGCTTCTGTTTGGGCAGTTGTGTTACTAATATGTGTTTGTGTAGGTCTGGTAGTAGAAGGTGGCAGATTTTTTCGTACTCTGTAGTTATTTTAGTAAGTGTTCTCAATGGGGTGCGGTAGCACAGGTTTGGGTTTCTTTTTTTTTTTTTTAATTTCCATTGTTTAAAATACTGAGTCAAAGTTGAAAAAAAATTTCAATTACTTTTCATTTGAGAATTGATTTTTGTACTGGTGTCAAAATGGTAAATTTTGCTTCTCCGATCATTGCAAAAAATCATTCCCTTGAAGGGAAATGGCAATAGGTTTTCTATTAATGGGATTTCTTTTAGCCTTTTTGGTGGCATGTAGTTGATTGAATAGTATGCTGGAAGTCAATTTTTCTGAATCAGTTTTTAAAATATCTTTGACTGTTTTGCAGCTAAATACTTGTATTTTACTCTGTTACTGTAGTGGGTTAGGGAAGATTTTTCAGGCAGAGGGTCTACCAGAGCAGTGTTTTGATACTGTGTAACCTCACCAAAACGCTCTGGAAAGGTCCTCAAGATACCCCTTTTTAAAGCAGGTAAACCATAATGCAATTTGTGTGACTCTGAGTGTATTAATGGTGGGGCAGTTAATTTTTTTTAATCATATATAACCCTATAAATGTTTACACTTCTTTAAGACTTGATTTGAAAAGGAAAAAAAATATTCCAGCATGACAAACAATTAAAAATCTTGTGGCTTTGCTGGGAAGTTAGGTTGACGTAGTTCTGAGGGGTAATGCATCAGAACGGCTGCTGATGTCGGAGCAGAGACAGGGAAAGAGAATACAGTAATTTATACCCTTATCTGGTGGATCAGTTTCTGGCTTAAAAGGTCAGCTGATATTCTGGACTGGTCAGGCAGTTTTTGAGTTAGTTTTTGTGTGGTGCTGCCTTTCTTTTCAAGCAGATCAGAGCTGTGATGGGACTCGCCATATGTGATCTCAGAGTAGCTGTGTTGGCACAATGACTGAGGTGGCTCGATACCGAAGATACAGAGCAGAGCCTTGGGGAGAGAAGTACATTTGTTTAATCATTTACTTTAAAGTCTGAAAATCCTAATTGATGTCAACTGATTGTGCATCTGGTCCATTCAAAATGTTAAGAACATGACTATTCTCAAACTAGCTGACACTAGATGGAATCCAGACTTTGCTGAATTCTTTAAATCCTTCAGCTGTGGAAATAATGAACCTTATTGTTTTGTCTAATTCGGATTAAAGAACTGTTTATAGAAATCTCTGCAACCATTAATTGGTCAAAGTGTCCTATCCGAACTGCAGTATATTTTCTTCAGTAGTGTCTAGGAAATGGAATGTGCCTGAAATCTTTAAAAGCAAGCCACAGATCCATCAGCAAAAGCATTAGTAAAAACTTAATGCTCTGGTTCATGTATTTAAATGGCAACTCAACTAAAACATTCAGATGATGTTGCATAGTGTTTTCATTTATTTATCAGACTTCGAAGCAGTAGCAAATTGGTTAATATTCTTCTTCATACAGCTTAATCTAATAACCTTCAAATAATTCTGTCAGACGTTAATGCATAATTTTCAATTTTTAGATGCAGAGCAAGCCAAATCTACGTCTGTTTGCTGTGGAATAACTTCAGTTTCTTTGCAGGAATGGTGTGTGTGTAGGGGGGGAAGAACAGAAGGCAAAAGTCTCTGACCTGATGCTGTTTGCTTTTGAGGAGTATTGCTCATCTGTACATACTGCTTTTAGGGTGTGAGTTCGTCTCGTTTTGAAAGGGCATGTGCCCCTGCAGCAAAAAAATAATACGGGTGTTTTTTCAAAATGTTGACAAACCGATGTCATCTCCCCCTTCCACCCCTCAAACTAACTTTGCCTAAATACTATGTATGTAATGGATTGGCAAGCGTGTTCTCTAACAGTCGGTTTGCGTGTTAAAGTTGAAGGTTAAAATGCTGTAATAGGCTCAGCTGTCTTGTTTGAAGGTTGTTGTTTTTGCTGTGAAGATTGTCTGCACAGTGAGAAAATGGTGCGTGTTAGATGATGGTAGAGACAAGTTGTGGTAGTTATTTAAGTATCTTAAGCTTAAGTATCGTATCATCTATAAAGATAAGCATAGTCGGAGAGGGCCATATGTGGTTAGTTTACAAGGGATTTACTACTACTTTAAAAGATTTGAGGCTTTTATGGAAATCTGATACTGCCTCTGAATCAACCTGAAGCAAGATTCCGAACATGGATTCTTTCGTTTCCACTTTTCACATCCTTCTGTCAACTTTGCGTGCAACTAGTAAACAGACTTGAACAGAACCAGGGCATAGAGGATACAGGAGGGATCAGAAATGAGTTCTAACCAAGATTCTGTCAGGAAGACTGATTATATGTGTATTAAACATCTGGAGAGGAAGAATGATACTTCAGAATCTCTCTTTCAGGTATGAAATTAGTGATTGCAATTGCTTTTAGAAGGAGAAGTATATTTAGCTGTTGTAATATGCTTACAGAGATTTGAATCTTATATTTTGAAATTTCTTGCAGTTTTTGTGTTCTTGCTCTGGATAGATTTTCCTTTTGTGACAAGACTAAAATAATCCTTTGTGAAAAAATCTGGAACAAACATTACCTAAGGATCAAATCTACCTTGGGAGAAACTGGAAAAAAGTACAACTGGCTTTCTTGAGAAATGTTTATTAAGCTTGTGGGCTTCAAAGAACATTTTGTTTTTAGACGTCTGTGTCATTTAAGAAATACAGGGATATTTTGAAGAATGGGGAGGGGGTGGGGGTTGGGGGTGGAGGAAACTGCCCTATATTAACTTAATATAGGGTTAATTGAGGTTAATTTCGGTACAGATCAAAGTACTTCCAACTTCTAATAACTTGGGTGTGGCTTCCAGGGAAGCAAGGAATTGTGTGGATGCTCCGTTTGTGGGTAATGGGATACATAAACCTATTGCCTATTGATTTAGTAACTGTATTTTATTCGTAACTGTTCACGAGGAAGCTTGTTGGTTCCAAATGGGAGGTTTAATGTACATCGAGGGCACTTGGTAGTGCCGAGTTTTAATACTGTTAACTGTCTTCAGAAAGGTATTCTTGTGTCAGCCTCAGATTAACATAGGATGAATAACAGAGCAATTCATCAACCAGGCAGCTCTGAAGAGTGTCAGCAAGAAAGCTGACTATGATGAATTGGAGAGAACTGGATGCTGTGGTAGATAGCCACTACGGCTAACGCTGGAGCGTTGAGGGATGGCAGTTGGTATTTAGGTGTACGCTGGGTAATTAAGTGAGGAGGGACTGCACTCCTTTGCTTGGCTGAGTAGAAAAGAAACATGTCCCTTCTACAATTCAAGAAGGTTACAAAATTCAACAGCTTAAAATGACAGATGGACAACTCATTTGTACTTTGCTGAAAAAGATTTGCATCAGTCTTTAGGACTGATAAGTGAGTTATGTTTTGAAGACAGACTCCTGAACTTCCCTTGACAATCTCAGTAAACTCATTTGGCAGTAAAAATTTGGATAAATTAACTTTGAGGCAGGTTTAGTTTATTCTGAACTTAATTTTGCTTCAAGTTTTACGCAAACCTTTCTAAGATTTCACAGCTCTCAGCTAATTCCAGTTAATTTAGTTACTGGTTCCTTCCAGTTTTACTTTTTTTTCTTTAATTCTTTTTAGGATAAAGAAAATGGTTGTGAATTTGAGGGGGTTTAAACAGAAATAAAATTGCCTTTGTTTTTTTGCTTTTATCAATGTAATACCATAAGTGATCTTTGTCATTTGCACAGGTCTTTTTCTAATTCCATTTAAAAGAGTTTGTGCTAGAATTGGTTTTGACCATTATTATATCGAACTGTTGAACACTTGATACATGTATGGAGAACAGTTTAAAGCAATAACATTCAAGTTCTTTGTGTGCACTGTTTGTGTGGATTTTTTCTGACTGTTTAATTACTGTAACTAAACTGTAGGTGTCTAGACTTAGATGTGCAGCCTAAAGAGTGTATGTGCAGGCTTTTGCAGCCCTGAGCACAATTCAATACTGAAATCAGTACTGAAGACAAACATTTCAATGTGTCATATAGTAGTGATAACTAGTATAGTATTATGGTATGTTACAGTATAAATTCCTACACATACCCAACTACATTTGTAGTTCATTTTTCTCTTCTGGAATAAGCAACTTGGCTGGTAAAGATTTTGAGCGATTGTTAATAACTAAAATGTGTTTCTGAGCAATCAGAAGGGTATTGTGCTCTCTGATTCTTCAGACTATTGCTGTGCGCTCAGTATAAAATTTCAGATACAAAGGTAAGACAGTACTAAAGTGCTAACATTTAAGAAGCTTTTTTCCTAGCCTAGTTATGGATTAGTAGTTTCTTGTAGTATGTAATGCGTACAGATGAAACACAGTTTATGCTGCTATAAATGTTTTGTTTCTTTCCTTTCCCCTCTCTCCCCCGCCCTGTATTTTGCTCAGAAGGCAAACGAATGAGTATTGCTAGTAATGAAACCTGGGTAATTTCCAGGCTGTTAAGCTAATTAATGAAACTTAATGCCACAAATATGGATGCAAATACTATGCACCTATCAATATTGGTATAATGAAAAAATTAACTCAAAGGACATTGTACCTCTTAAGAACACACTACTGTATAAGTAACTATGAAATTAGGTAACATGTTGATCTTGAAACTGTTAAATTAATCAAATCATTATATGGAAGGAGCAGAAAAATCAGAACATTTTCTTGAAGTACTTTTTGAACTGAATTGTGTTTCTGCTCAGAAAATGTTTCCAATTGACAAAAATAACATAAAAAATTAGCCTTCAAATATTACGCAATTATATGCAATACTTCATTAAGGAAAGGAGAATAACACTGAGATATAAAGGTGTCAGTAACTATTGTAGTGTGAAGTCCAAGTAGCTTGTCATCTGGTTCGGATCATCCGTTTGGCAGAACATTTCCTTAGGCTAAGAGACATGGAGATACTTTATTGAAGTTAATGTTCATACAGTGTCATCAAGATGTCCTCTATGTGGACTGTTTTTTCCAGCCTAAGGTACACTATTCTTCCTCACGCTTGTCACACTAGGAGCCACTCTAGCCACTCCTTGCCCTAACTTTTTCTGACATAGCAAAGAATCTCAAAGCAGACTTATTTAATTTTGCAGCACCATCAGTGAAACTGTGCAGTCAATTGCACAAAAAGTAACATCAAAGAGATTTTTTTTTTCCCCCTCTAAACCTAACTTTAAGGGCTTATACTTTGCTATTGCGTGAAAACAAAGTAGTGTTTGATATGAGACCTCTGAGACCACGTTCTCTCTGAAGTAGACAGCGTTTTTTTTGTTTGCAAAGTTAAAGGAGCTAAGTGAAAAGCAGTATGAGTTACCAGAGTGGTGTTTTTTCAGTCTATGATTTGCAGACCCACTGGATATGAAGAATTGCTGAAGATGACAAAGAAAAAGGAAGGCTGCTGTTAGGAGATTCAAATAGACCACACTGAGCCTTCACCTCTTTTGGGAACTATTTCTTAGTCTGTAAGTGGAAAAGGTTACAGACCACAGATTTAAAAGCATTTTCATTACAGCACTTGTCCTTGCCCGTGGGCTGAACTAAAATTTTGAAACAAGAAACTTCAAGGAGACAATGAAAAAAAATGGCATTCACCGTTATGTAAATTGAAATTTATTTCACCTGTTTGTGTTTATTATTTTCTTAGAACTTTCTGCTATTACGTATTCACTGAACTAGAGAGTATGATGATGTTTCATTAGTTAACTGTCTTTAAAGGCAGATGTAGCTTTCCATTTTAATTCCAGTGAAATAGCCACACCATTGTCATTCATGAGCAAGGATATTAAAGCAAGTTCCAGATGCTCAACTACCTTTAGCTGTAAAAATTTCAGATTGTTTTTTTTTTTTTTTCCTTCCCAAAATTTTCCCCCTGATGGACAGCTCTGTGAGTTGATAGGGCCTGTTGTTTGGTATTGGTGATAACACAAACTTAAAAAAAACACAAACAATAAACCTCCAAACTTATAGAATTGTTTAATACATAGTAGTCCAAGTGCGGACCCTTCCTATGTAGTAAATCCATACTTTAAATCAATCCTGAATATAAAGTCTTAATTTATAAGGTCCTTTCTTGTGGATTTAACAGATAGAATTACTGTAGTTCAAATCTATATTGTTTTAGAAGCTTATAAAATTGCATTGAAAAAATAGCATGTGATTTATAGTTAGCATTCAGTTTAAATAGTGGATACTTAATTTGTATGGTGGGGTGCATTTTTCTGACTTGTTAGTTTGTTTCTAAAAGAGGCTGCTGTTATTAAACTCCCTGGAATTTATCAGCTAAAGAGAAAATTGATTCTGTACCTACTCCATAAAAACTTACACTATCTTCAACATTTTGATCCTGTAGGTAGTAGAGATCTTGGCTACCAGATTGGTGAAATCAATATTAGTTTTGGTGTAGTATTTTCTGTCTGTTTCTACAATGTGTGTAGGTAGACACAGATATACCCTTCCTCCCCTTTCCTTTCTCTTGGAGTAATGGTACTAGCTAATACTTCTCTTTTATAGTAGTAGGAAAAGGTTGCCTAGTTATGAATGTTGTCTCTATGGACAGGATTTAATATGATTAGAAAACATGTTTTTTCTGATGTAATTAGAAGTGATGCATAAGTTTGCTGTAGTTGTAAAGCCAAAGGGGGAGGAAGTTTTAGATTTCACATATCTTACGGTTTTTAACATACTTTGATTAACTGAAATGTTCTCTTTATGAAAGAAGAATATGTTCATTTAGCTTAAGAAATCAGAACTATAAAATTTTACTTTCAAGTATTATTTTAAAAAATAAAACTGTCTAGTTTTAATAATGGATTGTATTTATATTTTGAATTTTGACACCAATATTTTGTTTTTTAAAAAATGTGTTGTTCTTATAATGCAATATTGAAATTTACTTATGGAACATGGTGGTTATCATCACCATATAATCTCTCACACAGATTTTTTTTCTATGCTGATCGTTTCCTGTCTTCTGGTATCTGTTGGTGTCATGCAGAGCATTTTCCTTTGTAATAAACCACATTTTGGTTAATTCTATGGGTTTTAACAAAACAGTAATCCTTCTCTTATTGTGGTTTCAGTTAGAAAACCTCCAATCTCAGTTTTTGCTGTAATGGCAAGAGGTAAACACTGATGTTGCATTATCTTATATAGTTGATAATTTCATCTAATAGTCCCGGAACTTGATGTGCCAGTTGTTAAATGCACTGGGCTGTGAAATAATTGGAACTTCAGCTTGCAAATACCAAGCTATTGTTTTCAATAAAGTTGAGTTGAAATCAGCTTTCTATGCTGCATTGCAGTAGAAACCGATTAATTACAGTGTGACAAGACACTGGGTTTTATTGCCAAAAGAAAGTTTCTAGCATTGTTCTGCAATATGAATAAATGTTTGGAAGTTGTGGTTGAAATTTAAGTTACTTTTATAGACAAATAAGCTGAAGAGCCTTTGATTGTTTAACTTCGATATGTAGAGTTCATGTTTATGAAATGGCTCCTCTGATGATTTCTTTAATTGACGCTCTGTTAATGCCGTGCAACGCGTCCTTTTTATTAGTCACTGAGGTCTGGGTGGCACTTCCATTTTATTTTATGTGGCTCATCTGATATGGTGCAAAACATCAGTTGTGCAAGATTTAATAATTTCTGATACATGCTCGTGATTTACTTAATTTTTTAACTTCTGTCAGTTAAGTAGCAGAGATTTATGGTTTAGTAGGTATTTAATGTTTTAACAAGGCACGTGGAATTGACCAACATCAGTACTATTTCCAGTGTTATATATCACTTACATCAGCTTCGTATGAGCTGCTGTTTGCTTATTTGATAATAAAGTATTTTTGAAAAATGGTGTGAGACAAACGCATGTTTTGAAATGCAGCATTAGTTAATACGACTGAGTAATACTTAAGGTAACGTGAAATTAAGTCGTTCTGTGCATATAGATTGGTTACTTCCTAATACCATTTGATTGCCTTTCAGTGTGACTAATTTTACATGCTAAAATGACATTCTTGTTCTTTTTTATTAGAATACTAAGGGCTTAATATTATTAATTACTGATCGCATATTATCTTTTATTGTTTGATTGTAATTTAAGACTTTATTCAATGAAACACAAACCAAACTTCCATGCTTCACAAAGACTTGGCATGTGGCTTTTAGTTAGCTCTTATTCTTGTTGGTAGCTATAACTTTGCTGATTTGTGTTTCTAGTAGTATGTTTTTTGGTTTTACGTACAAATTTTATATTACATCCTACTTAGCTCAAGTGGCACTTAAAAAAAAGCAAACTGAAGATAGGGCATTTCTTTTAATCCTTACCAGAGGAGGACATTACAATATCTAGTGTTGTTTTCTTGAATTGTATTTGCTTCTGTAAATTCCATATCAAGAGACAGTAAATTCTTTTTTTTTTTTTTCCTGAGTACTTTTCAGGCTTGCCCAAAAACTTTTAGGGAAAAGTAGGTCATGTTGAGGTGGGAAAAATCAGTGGAAATTTGAAAACAAAGTTTGCAGGAAAGAAAGGGACACTTAATATGAAGAGCAAATATATGTTAAAAAAATAGATCTTGTAGAGTGCTTACTAAAAATACAAATGCTTCAAGACAATTGAATGTATTTTAGTAAGAAGTGCAAGGTGTAAGTGAAAGTGTAATCAGTAGGAGGACTGATTTTTATTCTTAGAAATGTTTTGATTAACGCAAGTAGACAAGTTTAACGTTGAGATGTATTTGTTTTTAAACCGTTGACTTGTAGAAACACTTAATGTAGGAGTTAATGTAGACTTACTGAAAAAGTTGAACTAAAGGTACCACCTGTGAAGAACTTCCCTGAGGTATGCCCACTGCCAGGGCTTTTTCACGTGAGTGATAGGTCCTTGCATTACATTGGAGACGCTAATGTCTGAATGGATGCGATGGCTGCCTCGGAATGATGCTGCTGTTAGCAGTGAAAAATGTCTTCCTTACGATTCTTGTGCAGCAGGCCGTGCAGTGCAGCACATTTTTATAATAAAGGTGATGAATTTAATCGCAAACTGGCAGCCAAATGGAAATTGCAGACCTTGATACTGGGAGAAAATTGCCTATAAAGCAACTCCTGAGAGAGCAGGCTTTAAATTTATCCACCCATTTCGACATTGAGGAGAACATAGGAATTGCAGGGTATTTTGCTTGGCCTGTTTAGTTCAGATGGATGGCACTTCAGTCTACCTTTATTTAAGAACTAGATACAGTGTTGTGTTGTTCAGTGTTGGGTGGTTTTTTTTAAATAAAAAAAAAATGACCTTGCTGTTTAAACTTCACATGGTAAGGCTTTTGGAAAAATCTGTTCCTTCATTAGCTTGAGATTTGGTCCTGTGATAAAGTAGGACCTAATATGCATAATTAATTGAAACTTACCGACTGCTTCACAGGTTTCCCCTTATGTTGGATTTAACCCTAATGTGATCTGATGTTTAAAAAAAGCATATCCATGTATTTTAAGGCTGTTTGCAGCAGTACACTGATGTGAGAAGCAGTGCCATAAATGATTTAAATGGTCTTGAAGTCCCACTGGAAGTAGGGTATTTTCTCTAATAGTTTGTAGCATAGTTTGATAGATGCACAGCATTTTTCGAAGTTGTTGGTACTGATACATTTCAGCAACTTATCCTCTTAATCTCTTATTTTTAGTAGTGCCAAATGCTCATATTCTTTCTATATGATAACTAGAAACTGAATTTACAAATGTGATTCCCATATATAGTAAGCACTATATTAAAAGACTAAAGATTCTTCATGGTGCTTACTTAAGGATGCGAGACTTAACTGAATGTCCTCAGTGCCATGGCTTTGGGACTGATCTTGGGTGTTTTGAGAGGTGCTTGTCATTCAGGCAGAATTAAGAGTGAATAGCACTGGGTTTTGTCACTGTTACTAAGGTGAAGAGAATAGAAACTCTTGAAGGCAAAACATTGTGGCATTTGGAACAATCCTGTAATGATATTCTTTCAAATAGTTAATTGGTCTGTTTTCTCTCTTAAATGAAATCAGAAGTATAGTCTGTACTAGAACGCTTCTCGTAGTTATATGATCCCTGAGGCAAAATTCCCAAAGGTAAAATATGGCCTGATTGCCGGGCCAACATGAAGAATCATTTTAGCAAATATATGAAACAGGAGCTGCTCAGTTCAGGCTCTTGATTTAACTTGGTTCTGCCCATTAAAGAATCAAACCTGTTACCAATCCAGATAATTTTTTTTCCTTTTTTTGGCGGTGAAGTAAAGCTTTCTGAGAGATTGTTGTACCCTTTATTACCAGAAGAAATAAGGATTTTTAAGTAGTTTTGTGGTAAAAACAGTTAAACCTCATTCTGGAAGTTGTTTAAAGTCGAACACCCACCATTTCTGTAGTTAATGAGTAGCTCATCCGTGTTCCTTCACTTGAAGTATAGATTTGTAGCAAAATAAAACGAATGGTTGACAAGTTACTGAATGCGTTTCACTGTTATGGATTATTTCTACTTTCTACAGACTGTATAGAATAGAATTTCTATAGAATATATTCTCTATATAAATTGTAGTGTTATTTTCTGGTCACAGTAACAATTCTTACTATTCTGCAGGTAGGCAGGTTTGGAAGTTTACAGACATCCAGAGTTGGCTGCTATAACTCCTATGCTTTTTATTGCCTGTAAGCAATTCAGAGGCACCCATTCAATTAGGAGAGACCAAGTACAGGTCTTGGGTAGAGTTGAAACTGTAAAGCGTATGCTGAGTTAACAAAGAGATTATGTTGAACCTGTTTACAGCAAAATAACTGTAGGACCTGGCTGTTTGGTTTTTGGTTTTAAATTACTGGAAAACCTTGTAGACAAATTATGGAAGATGGTTTTGAATTATTTCAGTAGCTTGATGATGCAAAAAGGAGGTTCTTAGTTGGGAAGGAGTCCCTGTTACTTACTTTCTGCTCATTCTGGCATTCAGTGGATTCTTTAGCGATCTGTTTCAGCTCAGTAACCTGGAAGAAAGCTAATAAAGCAAAAGAAGAGAAAACGTATGAATAGTCTTTTGCCAGACTAGTCAGTTGAATTGGCTTACTGTGGCAGAGCTGGCATGAGAGACGTTAAGGAACTATGCAGCTGGGAGTGAAAAGCTAGACAACGATGACTTCATTTTTCAGCAGCAGTGTGCTGTTAAGTTTAGCAACTCTCCTTACCTTTCAAAGGAAGGAGGAGTGGTGTGGCAATCGTGGTGTTTTGGAGTAAGGCTCTTCTGATGGTCCTGATTTCTCCTGGAATTTTATGTATAATTTGGGATGTACAGTCTCCTTCCTTTGGAGTAGTGAACTTTCTTGTAGTGTTATAATTTCTTTTTCTCCAGGAGAGCAGGAATGATTCCATACATCTTGCTGTAAAAATCTTTGGATCTTCCATTTGATTTGGATTAGACTTATTTTCACTGTTATTTCTTCCTGTTGATTAAATGTCTGTATAGACTTAAGTTTCTGTGATGCCATTCATCTTTCCTAAGTTTCAGATTAAAACCAAACAAACATAAAACCTAAAACTGAAAAGAATGTAATAGCCTCTTAAAAATGAGATGCAACTCATGATACGACTAGTGGTAGGAAGTATCAAAGCTGGCAGTACTAACGTTTTACTCTCAGTGCAGTGTGTGAGTAATGCTCTATTTTCTTCAAACACTGGCGTAGATCGATTTTTTTTCAAGTTAATTTTTCCCTACTGGCTTTTGTTTGTATTGCATGTATCAACAGAGAGCAAGTGCCATCAAGGAAGAGGGTATTCTAACTTCTTGTCACTATTTCTGTGTGTGTGCTGTGCACTTAAGAGCTTGTATGGTCTATTTCTAATGACAGCGATTACACTGGTGTTTATCCCCTGTAGCTGCATAAAGTCATGTTTGCAGTTTGGCAGTGTTGGCTGTATTATGTCAAAATGTGCTTCCTATTGCTGCCTTTGTTTCATTCACTGTGGTCTTTGCCTTGCATTGCAACAAGGGAAATGGGCTTGGTTTACTTTCTTTGTCATTCATCCTATCTCATCTTCTTTATCTTCTGTCTAAAATGTTTTTCCTTTTAGGTCTCTCCTTGTAACCAGATACATTGTGCTGACTACTTTCACCTGATTTTTCTACTTCCCTGTACTGATACCTACATTAGAAAAGAGCTTTTTCTTGAGATAAAGCAAGAGATTCTCTGTCAGTGCTCAGTACAAAAAGTCTTGAGGCTGTTACATATAAACTGCAATGAAGACACTCTGTGTCTTTTGAATTCCTTATTTACTTAAACTTTTATGTGTTCTGTGCTGCTCACGTGCTCTGTAATGGTAACCATTATTTATTTTCACCATGTTCTGTTTGTTTCTTTAAGAGTCCTAAAAGTCATTATTTTTAGATATCTTAATTATGCTACTCAGAATGGTGTGGTCTTCTTCTGAATTGTTAACTGTTGAACTGTAGTATAATGTATAAAAGAACACGTGATTTTTTTCAAACAATTTAATTTGCATGTAGCATTGGATTTAATCTGCTACACTTTATATTCCAGTCCTCTTGAAGACTCTCAATTTATTCTAACATTTCATAGTTTTCATAAGTATTGTTTGCCATAGCCCTACCACTGATAGTTTAGCTTCTGTTTTGCTTTGTGGACTGACTTTGTAAAACTCTTGTTTTCAGTTTGTTTCTAGTAAATACATACCTTGGCATTTGTCATTAAGGAAGACTTTTAAATAGGGCATCTAGTCATTCCCAAGCTTCGGAATTGATCTCCGCATCTGATTGTAGGCCAAAATCTGTTAAATTGCAAATTAATGTCTCTTGAGAAATCTTTGTGAAAAACTTGGAAGTCAAAATTTTTGACTTTTGTCGTTCTTGGTGTTTCACTGAGGTGTTTGTAAAACCAAAACCACCTTCTCTTCTCCCCTTTAAACTTTTTGTCTTTCATGTTCTTAGTCACATGTGACACTTGTATTAGGAACATATTATTTCTGAAAGAGGAGATTATTTAGTATCATTTGCTTAAATATATGAAAGAACTAATCCAGTAAGGTGGGAGTGTGGATCTGTACAATTAGACTTACTTTTTGATTGCTTTTCTTGGAAGAATGAAAAATTAATAGGAGGAGTTTACTGAGTTTACTTCCTAATTTTACTGATCGCTGCTACTTCTCTTAAGTGGGCAAGACTCGGTTTACTAAAATGCAGAAACAAAGTAAATTTTGGTAAGTTTCTCAAATGCAACCTATGTGATCCACAATCTTAAAATAATTTGGCAAAGTCTTAGTAAGTATGAGAAGCAGGTTGCTTAAATACACTGGTGTCTTAATTTTGCTGAAGAATGTGCTTCTATATTGGTAACAACTGAAAACTTCAATTTAGTATCTCCTCCCAGTATTGGAAGGTCTGAAAAGGTGTCCAGGTATCTACACAATTTGCATTTCTGTCTTCATCATACAATCTGAGGTATCTCCATGCTTCACTTGAATTTCATTACTGACCTAAAGAGAAAATGTTTCAGGTGACAGAGATTATTCCAACAAAATATTTCGTTTTTTAAAATGTATTTATTTGTTCATTTGCTCCTTGAAGAGTGTGGGGCCACTTACTTAAATGGAGTGCAAAGCCCCCAGTGTTTATGTTCCCACTTGAAGTGCACAGTTAAAATTTGTGGTTCATTCTTTTTTCTGGTGGCGTATTTTTTATTTTTTTATGTTTTTATTTTTGAGAGGAAGCATGACAGCTGATGCCAATAATGGTGCTCAAAGCTGAAAGAATATACCAACCTAGATCTTTTTGTTTCACACTCATCACAGTAATGATGGAAACTTGAAGAATATACTCATGTAAGATTTTTCTGGCAAGCTGAAATCTATTTAGCATGCATCCAGGCTGTTTTGAATAGTAATTATAACTAGTGTTGCTGGTTGTATTTCTAGGTCTTTGCCACACTGTATGGAGCTTTATGAACTTTGCCTAGAGTGCTTGCTGGTACTTTCAAGAACGCTTTATGGTCTGATAGACTGTTTCCATTTTCTAAAAGAAAATCATGTTGAAATGTGTTTTTAAAGTGTCAGTAATGGATAAAGGACCCCAAAAAAGCTCTTTTGTGCTCTGCCATTCTGTGGAGTTTTTCTGTTTGTTTGGTAGTTGGTTTTTTGTTGGGCTTTTTTTCACAACACAATGTAATTGAAAGCAGTCAAGCTCTTCTCGGATACTCTGTGGGTCTAGTGGCAGGGGGAGATTGACTATCTGTCTATGTTTTTTTCTTTGTCCTTCAAAGATGATTTCAAAAGAGAATTTTTTCCCCTTGCAGCCAGTGTATGGGAACAGGTGGGTGAAAGAGAAGACCGAGGGAAAGAGACAGAGAATAGCAGAAAATACAAGCCTGAATGACTGTTTCAGGTTTTGGCTGATTTTCTACTTATAAAAACAAGTCCTGAATGTTAAATGGAGGCAGAAAATGAAACTTTTCTACTCCTATTCGACATTCTGGTAATGTAACCTCAGCTATATGCCATTAGTAGTTGTGCATGGCTGTGACTTAATGAGGAATGGCTCATCTGCTCAGGCAGAGTATAGTTCTGGGCAATTAATGTTGGAAGCAGTAGTGTAGTCCAGTGTGTAGTTGAGGCCTCATCTTAAGGTTCCATTTTGATAGCCTGTATTTAAAGTTGAAATACATCTTAGCACAATGGTGGTGTGTGTTTGTTTTGTGTATATGTGTGTGGTGGAGTGGGATTTTTTGGGGGTGGTGGTGTTCTCCTTAAAATGCAAAAGATAAACCATGAAACAAAATTTAGGTAGTGACTCCAAGGGCAGACTAGCAAATGTGATGTTATCTTTCACTGTAGTCTCTGGTGCAAAACACTATCACACCTAAAAGAAAGAGACTATTATGAAGATACCAGTCATCCTAGTATTTCTAGTGCATAGATTGAAATCCTGTTTCAGTCATCCAGAGTATGGGTGGGTTTCTGAAGAAGTACCTGAATGAAGTAATGTAAAGCTGCAGATATGACCTCTGGAATGTGCCATGCTGTCATACATCTTTTAAGTAGCTCTGATACAACTTACGAGTAAGGTTGCATTATGTATTCCACTAAATGACCTCTTGTGTTAGATGTAACTTTGCAGAGTTACCTAAACCTTCTTATGCCAAGTGTATGGTTTAGACTGAGCTATACTGAAAGCTTCAATTGAAACACTGAAAAAGTTTTCAAGAATGAACATGGGGGAAGAAGTCTTAGTATTTTAAAATACTAAAAAATACACTTTAAAAATTTGTCCTGAGAGGTTGCTAAAGTGAGTGCTTTTATCCTTTTGTCTAGCAATGAGACAGATCATGTGTTTTGTGTTTAAGCACTTGAATGTCCAAAAAGACTGTCCTACTGAGTATGTGCTGCAGCTCCATCCAGTTTCTCGTACTGAACTGTCTTACTGTGGATAGATGTACTTTACTCCAGCCTGAGAAGGCTGTGTCATTGCAGCTGACGTGAGAGCATGAGCAGCTGACATTTCTCTGTTGTGAGCAATTGGTTTCCTTCCTTCTGAAATTTCAGCTTTTAAGAAGAAATTTTTTTTGATTTTTTTAAAAAAGTCAAGAAGATGCTGTGTTTGACAAAAAAGTCTGGTGATGTAGCCATCTTTCATGGTTTGTGGACTGCTAGGAGTTATAAGGGAAATGCTGTGTGGGAACTAGAACCATCTGAAGAAATGAAGAATGATATCTTCCATAGGTAAAAAAATGTGACTTGAGCATAGAGAAAAAGACAGTTTGGGAGTAGGAGAGGGTTTGGGACGAGGAAAATGGGCAAAAAAAAAAATGTATCTTCTCCCAGAGCCTGGAGTAAACCCAAAGTTTTTGAGTTTGGTCATGTCTTTTCTGTCAGGATATATCTGTGAAACCCAGAGGTTAATCATCTCATTCCTCTGTTACTGGACAGTATCTTCTGCTGCTGTCAGTTAATACCTTATTTCATGTGGCAGAGGTCTCTGAGTATAAAAAAAGTCAGCTTACCTGATTGGGTTGAGTTTAGCAAGTTGCCAGGTACAATTGTTTTGTAGCAGTAAAACTGATCCATAAGGTGTACATAGATGAGGACTTCCAGGCATTTTTTTTCTCACAAGGAAGAGTGATGTTTCTGATACTGGAGGATCTCAGGCAGCAGTTCTCTGAACTGTTTTCCTGGTCAGTTTTTTGATTGTAGGTTTTTTTGGCAAAGGAGTAGGGACCAGACCAGTCTCTGAAAGGTGCTCTATTCTACTGTTTTGCTGCTGGATTTGAGTGACTGGTACAGCTGAATTGTAGAATGATGATGATCTTAATTGGGAAGCAAGGGGTAAGTAAGGAAGAGGAAAAAATTATCATACTTTTGCTCCATGAATGAGTCACAGTTATGTGAAAACTTGTCAATTACCTTAAATACATTGCTTAACACATCTGTGATTTTGTTGTGCTGCGTGCGCATATTGTGCTGGATTTTGGTGTATAAGTAAACTTACTGTCAGGGTGTTGGCAAAGAAAGAAAAATCCACCAAACAATCAAATCATCTATGTAGAGAAGATTTATTTCATAAAGGATCTGAATGCTTATAGACAGTCTCTTATGCCCTCAAGTGCATTGTAAAGTCATGTTTCCTTTTTATTTTTTGGGGGAAATGGGGGTAAAGTACACCAAAGCATGCTGTAAGTATATTCAGTTTTCAACTTAAAAGTTAAACATATGCACTGAGTGTTTTAACAAACATTCAAGCTTGGTATATGGATCAATTGTCTTCAGTATCTTGGGGAAAAAAACCTCACATTTGCAAGAGCTCTCTTTGATTTCCTTATGGTATTTCATGACATTGTTCATAAAGGTCTGCTTCCTAGAAAAATGCAGTTCCTTCAGATCATTTAGAAAATACTCTTGGTGTTGAACAAGAGAACTTTAACTTAAAGACATAGTAAGGTACAGACCAACACAGTGTATTTGTAATTAAATGGAAAGAAAGCTTTGTGCTTATTCTTGAAGGTGATGTCTTATTGATGCAATGTCTCAAGGCAGGGCCTAAATTTCTGGCAATAGTAACAATTATTGTTACTGATTGGTAAAAATAATTGTGGATTTGAAATAGAATCATTTGAATTCAATGGCATTTTTGCTATGTGTATTGGAATCAAGGGCATGTGAGAGTTTTGTCATAGTTTCCAGGGTAATGTTGTGCAACTCTAAAAGAGTTAGTAGTAAATTATCAAGAAATACAAACCTCCTCATGTTCCTGGAGAGAGTGCAATCAATGTCGTTTGAGGAAAGGGAGTGGTTTGGTTGTATTAGGTTTTATGACAACCTACATAAACATGCCACTTGGAATCTCGTGGCAAAGTGCATAAGTAACCTTTGATGTACCTGTAAAGTGATGTACCTTTCTTAAGATATCTTCAAGGTAGTTTTGGTTTGTACTGACCAAAATACTCTGAGGGCAGTTTTGACTGTGGCTACTTTACCTGTCAAGGCAGGTCTGTGCAATGAGGACTGATGCTGTGTGCAAATCGAGTACTGTGTATAAAATGAAGAAGGATGATCAGAAGACCCTGCCTGGGCTATTTTATTTTGATTACTTACAGAAGTAAGAGTAATACCGCTAACCAAATAGTTAGTACTGGTTAGAGTAGGCAGGCCATCTACAGTCTCATTATTCTTAGTGAAAGCTCCGTTATGGTTGAAAAAAGTGAGTGTGGTTATGTCTTTATTGCCATACGAATCCACCTAATAGAACAGATACTTTCCAAAAACTACAGTGTTAACTGTTTATCATGTAAGGGAACAAAAAGGTTGTGAATCTACCTGTACCTCTGATAGTCAATGGGATTCTGTCATAGTATAAAAATACCCTTCATGCAGGAGTTGTGTAGTTGAAGAGCTTTACTTTTTCTTGAATGGACTGAAACTTAGAAAGATAAGCTAAAGTATATTTTAACATACTTGGCTGCAAATTAGATTGAACGTTCTGTTCACCACGTGGAATAACAATGAATAAAATAGGGCAAATAACAGCTACTACCTTTCATTGAGTAAAAGAAACCTAAGTACAATGTTCTTGTTTCTCACTTTATCAGAGGTTGATGCTTTAGTGGTAGTTGATTCTCTTCATTAAAGTTTTGCTGGCTGTGCATGTTTAGATAAAGTTAGTTGCCTCATTGATTTCCTGCCTGCTGGTAATGTGTCGAGTCAGATGGCTGAACTAATACACACTACAAAAGGATGGATAACAGTAAGATTAGTATACTAATATGTCTCTTCAGATTAATTTATGCTCAAGTCCAGAAAAATAGTCGGGTTTAGTAAAAATAACAAGTACAAACAGCCTATTTTTTAACCTTGAAGTTAGGCCTCAGTTGTTCCAAGATTTTGTTTGATTGTTGCCAGGTTTCAGTTCCCTGGAGAATCATGTTTACATAGGGGTATTTATCTTTAAGAAGATTATTCAGGTGTATGTATTTGCAGTGAATTCAAGCACACTGCTTTTTTTCCTCTAGGTTGATGAAAAACGAGCAGCTTTTCAAAGCTGACTGGTTATCTTAATCACTGCAATGTGAAATTGAAGTTGCTTAACAGTTGTAATAAAGGAACTCAATGACAGTTTAAGTAGTGCTATTTTCTGTATGTAGTCCTTAGCATAAATACAACAGCGATTTTTTTCCAATCTTTTCAACACCTCAATTAATGTATTTAATGTAAAGTATTTAATGATGTTACTAAATGTTTTTACTACTTTCATTTCTCATAAATTTATCTCACTGGTGGTGCTTGTATAATTAGTTACACTTTGCAGTAAGGTAAAGCTGTACTTGTTAGCATTTATGGTGTTCTTAATGGATCCTTATTAAGACTGGTGCTTGAATTAAAAAACTTAGTGTGTATATGAGAAGCATGGGTCATACAGCAGTTTGATAAAATATCTACATGCAGAATTATCTGCTTGGGGTGTGACAGTTTGGTGTAGTAAGACTGTCTAGGTAATGAATTCCTATCCCAGGCTATGTATCATATATAACTTGCTGAAAACAGATCATGGTTTGAGTTAACAATTTTTTTTCCTACCAAAATTTAATTCACTACCAAAAGTAATTCACGATGGTTTTTCCAAAATCAAGTGTCTTTCTTTTTTTTTTTTTTGTTTACTGTTACACTTACTTGTGGCCAGTTAAAATCTGTTAAATTTCACAGCATGTGTTGCTTTTTTACTCTGGTGGTAGTTGTCAGTATTTGTCTAACATTAAATATATTATTAAGATGCACTATGCAATAAATATTCCAGCCAGTCACATTAATCCATTTGTACTACTATGCCAAATTTCTGACATGTTGAGGAACTTAAAATACCAGTGTGAAAGCCCATAAAGCGTACTACAGGTTTATCAAAGTTAGAATGTGCATCTTAATGATATATTTAATGTTAGAGAAGTGCAATAGTTAATGTGTTTGATGTGGTCAGTGACTAACTTGTTGTTGTCAATGTTAGTTCTTGTCAACCAAAAATTGTGACTTTCTTACGGTCTTGTGAATAAAATGCTGACAGAGCCAGGGTAGGGCAGCCTGTAAAACAGTATGGTGTGATAGGGAGCAGTGTCCTTAATAAAACGTGGGATTGTATTACTGTCGTACATGATCGGTTTAAAAAATAAATAAATGGGGAATGAGAGGAACTAGTCAGCCCTATTCAAATGGATTAGTTTCCAGTTGAAGAGATGAAAGCTCTCACATCAGCCTCTAATGAAATAGTACTTTGTGTATGCTTTCACAAACACTGGAATAGCTTTGTTTTGATATGCTAGCAGGTTACAATTAGAGATGTTCACTTATAACTAAGTAATTTCCTTATCTTTAGGTATGTTTACTTTCCTGGTTTTTGGTGTTTCATATCTTGAAGTATTAGATAAATTGGTTTGATACTAGTGATCACAGTTATTTTTAGATACAAAAATACAGGTACAAAAACTTAGTGTCCAAATCCAGGCTTTAATGACTTCAGAGCATATTCATCAGCATCTCAATAGCGGTATAGTATATTTTTATAATAAAGTATATATAATGTTAACTCTTCATGACTAATCAGCTAATGCTGGTGATTTTTTTTTTCCTTGGACTCGCTGACTATGTATGGTCCAGATATCTAGCTTTTTAAAATGTATCAAGTGATGACTATGTGCATATATTGTAGAAATTCGGCTTTATGGCAAGGGAAAGACTGATACAGAGCTATGTGAAAAATTGACAGGGGACATTGGATATGCATCTCCACTTTCCTACAACTCCTGAAATACTTTATATTAGCTACAAAGCTCTGTGTTCCCTCAGATTGTCTTTATGTGTGGAAGATGCGGGAAATTTACTTTGGCCTTAAAACAGTTAGGAAAATAGGGAGAAGACTCCCATGACATCACCCTGTTAGTCAACAGTTAATTATTTTTGGGTGATCATGGAAGTAAAAAAATTCTCTCACTCCTTTCATACAAAAGACAAAGAGCCCATTAACCAATAGAATATTTTCTTGTAATTGCTAACTCTGTGGAGGATGGTTGTGGATGGTTTCCAAAAGATTGAGAAAGTAACCTGCATGTGCTTTACATTATTCTTTCTAAATGGTGCTGCTATTCAGTTGTGGGGTTTTTTCATATTTTTCTCTATTTGATATCCTTTCAGTTCCAAGAATAAATAGAAGTGAAATTTAGATAACTCCATCAGAATTTTAATTCTCCACTAAACTTCAAAACTAATTATTTGGAGGTTTTCAAACAGGAATTTATTTAAATAGCTTTGTATCATTTTAAAGGTTGTAAATGGCATCTTGCCCTTCTAGGCACTCCCAGCACATACTGGTGGGATAGCATAGGGTGTGGATGCTTTCTTTGCTGATACTGAAGAGATTCTGATACTAATTAGGCTGTTGTTTTCTGAAGCACGTGGTATACTTCTTGAGAGAATATCCTCGGCTTTAATTGGAGAGCTTCCCATTACCTGACTTCATAGTTATTCAACATAAATCCAATTTATTTCATATGCTGAAGGTACCTGTAAAAATTGGATGGCAGCTGACTGTTGTGAATGAATGGAATTAAGCGTAGGGAGTGCAGAATAGTGTCCGAGTAAAGAAGGTCCATTGTTCACAAAGAGCAATTTCAAAAACAGACAGTAAACTGAGGGTAAAAGACAGAATAGGTGACTCCTTTCTTTCATTTTTCTGGTCATGATTAGTAGTTGGTGCAAAAATGTATTACTGCTGATTCTCCCACCTCAGAGATACCCAAGTTCTTTATTATTATGGTTAGCTGCCAATCATTTGATTCGCACTTGGGGGTAAGGAAAAACAAACAAAAACCTCAAATGAATCTAGCAGCACAGTTATGTGTACTTTAAGCTAACTTTAACTAAATATTTGGTGGCAACTTGGTGCTAAAGTGAGCTATAGTAAAATATTTTTTGAAAGTGTAATAATTAAGCCTGGTGGGAATGTGAGCTACCAAATCTGCTTCAGCAGTTGTGCTGTGCTGATGGACTTTACTTGTGGAAAATGTTTTGAAGAGCTTGACACTGGTAATCTAACCCGTGTTGTAAAGAAATTTAGTAACAAGCAGAACAGTATGAGATCATTTACTTTGACTGCGATATTGTGTAAGCTTGATCGAATGCTGAGACTTAACAAACAGGTGTGAATATTCTGGATTTATTTTTCTGATTTATAATGTTGACTTGACTTTTAAAACAATTATCGTTGACTTTTAAAAGTTCAGTTTAGTTGTACTGTTTTCTGTCAGCTGATTACTCACCTCGAGAAGCTTTCAGTTTTACAAAAATGCTCATTTGGATCTGGATGGATAGTGTATGTCAGTTACTAGATGTTAGCTGACAACCAAGTAGGCTGCTGAAAGGCTCATTTGACTACCCACTTAGGAACTTCTAAACTGACTTTTTTTTTTAATTTTTATTTTTTTTTTTTGGAGCCTAGTGCTGGAATATGAGCAGACGTCGCACTTCAAAAAACTGTACATTTGAGATGAGTTTACCGAGAAAATGAGGAGATAGTATTTACTGTTATTTATATTATTTTCTTAAATAAATGCAGATTGCCGTTATGAGATATAATGGAGGGTTGATGGACTTTTGATCAGACCCATTCTATCTGTTCTGACAAACCACTGTATTAAGTAATGCAAATGCAAGTTTTAGTGAGTGGAAACAAATGCATGACTGTTAAATGCATGCAGTTAATTATGTCAATGTTTAACGTCATGCTCTAAACCAAGCTGTACGTAAATTTGTCAGATATGGACGGTCTGTTCTATCAACTTTGATGCTTGATCATGTTTGTCTAATTTTTTTTTAGTCTTTTAATTTTTTTTTTACTCTGTATTGGTTTCTGAAGGAGAGATAGTAGGAATCTTGCTTGCCTGATGCCCAGGCATTTCACTGATTAATAGCAGGGGGTGGGTGGAGTAAGTGCTTGCCAATGTTGTAGTCTGCACGCTGCTGATGCATGTGGGGTACGGGTCCATGTGGCACACTATTAAAAATGACTTCGTTTTTTGCTAGCGTTGCTATTCCTGCTGCATCAGCAATAGCAGCAAACAGCACTGATGTTAACAGTGAAGACTGTTAAAATTGTGATGAATAAAAACAACTATTTCTTTGCCAAGTAAGCATACTAAAGCTGCTAGATTAGAAAACACATGAGTTGCAATGTTCCACCAGTAATAAAGCACCAAAAAGCTTTCTGTTGACATTTATACAAAGAGAACAGATGAGTGTGCTCTATTTGGTTTTGAAGTCAATTTGATGCAAACCTTACAACTGCCCACAACAGAAGGAGTTTTGTAGGCTCTTCTTGCAAAAAGAAATGACTGAATTTTTGATACTCAGAGTGCTGACACATTGCTGAAAGTGCTGCCTGCTTATCATTGGGCTGACAGTTTAATCATCAGACGTGTACTGCTAGATAGGGCTCAGCAACAAAGGAGAAGAAACTAGAGTTTTATCCAAGGCATTAAAAGCTGAATTGAAATTTGAAATTCAAACACTTTTGTTGTTGTTGTGAGGGGATGACACTGCTGCAAGACTTGTACACCACATTCTCATTGATGGTGTCCAGAATTTATAGGTTCTTTTTCCATTTCTTCTTGGAGAAAGCGCTGAACAATTCAGCACGTAAATGGGGAAATGTCACGTTGTTTAAGTTTCTGTTCAAATTTTTTATAACAACGGATATATTTAACTTTGGTATGTCCTATGTCAACAAGGTTCTTTTTGGGCAGGGGTGAACATCAGCAGACCGCTCCAAACACATGCTCGGTATTAGCTTTCAGAATGCTTTCAAGAGCATTCCACCTGCCTTTAGGGATTTTTTCAATAAGAGCAGAATATAGTAGTTACAAACTTTTCCTGCTTTTTTCTCTCCATTCTTAGTTCAATTTTTCAGATACTTTATTTAAAATATTATTGCGTGCTATTTGAAGAAAACACTATGTATTATATAAAACTAGTTGGTATCTAGTTGCAAGTGTCTAACTGATGGGTAATGCAGGTTGGATGGGGCTTTGAGCAACCTGCTCTAGTGGGAGGTGTTGCTGCCCATGGCAGGGGGGTTGGAACTTGATGATCTTTAAGGTCCCTTCCAACCTGAACCATTCTATAATTCTATGCTTTAATGAACGTGGAATGAATTGTTTGCCTGGATAAACCCTGGATCTATATTCATTTGGTTTAGAGCCTCCAAAGTGGTAAATTTATGTCTGTATATAACCTTTGTTTACTAGTTTGGGGACCTGTCTGCAGCAGAATTAGAAAGAATGTAGTTTGCTTAAAAGTACCTCTTAAATTCCTAAACTGATGCTCTAGGAGCAGTTGTGTGCAGTAAAAATATTTTATAAAGATATTAACTTCTTGCATGTGTTTTTTTGCATTTCATGTTTTAAAATACAAAGTTCTTGGTAGTAAAGAATGAGAAGGGACTTCAATCAGTTGTTCTTCTTGTCTTCCCCCTCAGCTCAATGCATTCTGATCTTAGATATTTGAGTGGATTTACTAGAATTGTCTCTGATAGCTATAAAATTTTGTCACTTTTCACAAAAAATTATTGTGTAAATATTGAAGGCATAATTTATGTTTGGTTTTAGTGCTGTAGTCTGTTAAAAAACAAACAAAAAGAAAAAAAACCCCAACCAAACCAACATATGTATTGTAAGAATTATCTTTTCCTGTCAAAATACATAAAATTATGCTGTATGTAAAAAATCTGGTGTCGTTGATATTTTGGGCATAACTTGATTTCTGTGAGAAAGTAGAAAACTGAAACTGAATGTTCCATGCATCAGTGAGAAACAAGTAACATGTAGATTTTTAGCTGCATAAATATAACTGATTTTCTCCCCATACATCTTAAAGGTTGAACTTCAAAAAATTTCCTTGTAATTTTTTTTCCCCCATACGGAAACAAGGTTGTGATTGAGAATCTTTGAGCGTGGTGCTTTGCTTTCTTAAGGAAGCATGCTGGCTGGGGTTATAAGATGGTTAGTGTTTTGATACATCCTGAATCTCTTGCTGAATGTGGCTACTGGTTTGTTCCACCCCTGTTTGCTGTGGTAGTGGCTCTTCTGTGACGAATAAACACTTCCTCTTTGCTGAGTTCAAAGAATTAAATTCTGTGGGCGTTGATGGCTTAATGTTGCAGTAGACTTAGGAAAGGAACTATAGGTTTAGAGGGCCATCAGTTTAATTCTGTTTCTTTATCAACTGTAGCTAAATTAGAGCAAATTGTTAACATCAGAACATTTATTTTGGGTTCTTCAAATTCTTAGTTCTAATTTAAACTGCAGTGAGGAATGCATTGGTTTTAAAGCAGTGTCCAAGTCTGCTGTTCTTCCAAAAGAAATGGTAAATAATTTAAAAGAAGGCTTCACAATGAGAAATTCTAAAGCTGTGGGCACTGGAGATGAGGGTGGTTTGCAGCTCTGAAAGTCATGGGAGAGGAAGAATTTGAACCTTTTTCAGTCATTTCCTACTTTAAATATTCTTGCTGAGTGGTTTATGGAAACCCATTTTATATTACAATCCGACAGTCTTAAACATGTACCTTCCTCTAAGGGAGGGATAATTGACAACTGAAAATCAGTAACTTTTCAGTGGTGAAAGAAGTCCTTCATGTGCTCAAGAGTTATGAATACTTTATCATTAAGTGTCATGAAGAAAGCAAAAAAGTACATCTCCATAGGCAAATGTGTAGTCAATATAAACAGTGTGTCCTGCTTCAGATCGTATCTTAGAAACGTGTTAGAGAGATTGAAAAACACTATCTGTAGATGAAGGAAACAAAAGATTACATTACTTGCATAGCTTTCAGGAACAGAGAAAGAAAAATATTCTCCTGGACTTGAATACATATCATTGTGACCATAGGTGACTCTGTCATGCTGTATTAAGGTGGAACAAGATAATGATATTGAAATGAGTTTGACTTTCTTTGGGTCTATTCCTCCACCGCCCGGCTGTGAGCAAGACAAATTTGTCATTTACTGCTGAACTTATTACTTATAACGTGACAGACCAGAGTACTCTTAAAGGTGAATAATGGGGATTTTTTAATTTTTCATAGGAATTTCTGCTTCTACCTATAGTAGAGATGGATATGTACTCTTCAAAGAGAGGCCTATTACTGCATTTGCAGAGCTCACAGGTTTTAGAGGTGTGGTGCTTTTTTTAGCTATATCTACTACTATAATTAGGTATCTCTCCCTACTTAACTCTTTTAAATCCCTAGAGTGTTATAGAACATAATTACCACTGTGGTGTTGAGAGAGAGGTGAAATAGTTAGAACTGTAGTTAGATGTTCACTTTGAAAGCAAAGCTTTCCTTATTTTTAAATCGGTTGTCTTCCTGTGAGAGAGAATGGTGGAAGAATTTGTAAAGAATTGTAAATTTGGAGAAGCTACAGCCTTGTCAATGAACTTGGGAAGTGTGATTTAATGAGAAACATGCCAAAGAAGCTTTTTCGAAGGAAAGACAAGACATCTGCTCAGTAGTGTGTAAGAGTCAGTGTGAAATAAATCTAAGTAAAAGTCTGTTTGCTTGGGTTCCTCTTACTCTTAATGATACGTGGATTCAATGGAAAAAATTAAAAAGTGTGTTTTGAGGATGTGACCTTCCTACTTTTGTACTATTCCTATCCTCAGATTTTTAAGTGGTGTTAAGTATTTCAGAACAGAATAAAACAGATACCTGCTAAAGGTGAAAGGGGAGTACAGCTTTTAGCTTTTCTGACATGCTGCTCGTGAGGCTTTCTGTAATCTCACTGCACTTAGGATAAACTCTTGTGGGAGGTGCTGGAAATACAGCAGCAGGTAGTTCTATAGATATGTGTAACTGCTTGAAGTGAGTGGCAAAGTTGCAAGATAATAAGAGACTAGAAGCTTAAATTTGGTTTAATGGAGATGGTAAAAGAAAAGGTGTGATCAAAATGCATGGTTTTGTATGGACTATTGCTGAGACACGAGGTGTGATTAAACAAGAAGCAGGTATCAGACAAAACTGCTGTTAGTGATAAAAGAAGAGGATCTTGCGGGTGCGTAAAAATGAGGCAGAATCTGGGAAAACCCGTGATGCATACTCAGCAGATGCACAGCTCTTGAAGTCACTTATTTGGGAGAGTGCTTGTGGTTGGCTGAGCTACTGAGTTCTATCCAGAGTTAGAAGTCAGAGAGAATTGGTGAACTGGAGATTTGATCTGATTACTTTATAGTTTAAGCAGCAGTCCCTCTGTTATGCCAAATACAGCAGAATTTAAAAGAAAGGCTCCTAGCTCATGTGCTACAGAATGGGAGTTTGGAGACCTGATCAGCAGTTAAACTGGAATACATGCTTGTTTTTTCACCTATTGTTTCTGAAGGCTGCTTCTGAGATTTTAGGGAAGTATCTAAGACAAGAGAGGAGATAAAATGCCAAGAAGCAGAAGAAACAGTAGCACTTGAGAAGCCGATGATAATGCTGAGTTGATGTAAGCTCACTATCCTCCTCCTGATGTTTGTTGGTGTTACCAGTGTCTCTACATAGTCAAAGAAAACTAAAGTTCAGGTGTCTGGTCCTGTAGTGGAGTAGAAAATCTGGAGTTGGTAGGTGTCTTTGTTCTATATAGTGTTTGGGGCGTGGTAGATGGGTTAAGTTCCACGCAAGCCAGAATTCAGGGGTAGTCCTCAAGTCAGTTTATCATACTATCTAAGTGTGTTCTGAATGTTTGGCTCTACGGTGGCACGAATGTGACGTGCAAGTATTTGCAAGGGAAAGATTAAAATAGGTGTTCTTTCTCTCCTGTGAAAACTGGGAAATCTAATGTTAGTGATTATATTCTACATGAAAGATACAATTTAGAATCAAGTTTTCAGTGCAACTACTCTGTAGCTGCCAAATATAAATAAAAATGACCGTGTTGCTACTTACGCTTCAGTACTTCAGCAGACTGCCTAGCTTGTTTCAGTGTAGTGTAAGTTAATGGAAAATCTGAAGAGAATGCAAAGGAAACAACGTCTGCCAAAAGATAGTAATATTTGTTCAAAGAGATGTGCTAAAGAATTCTTTTATATACTGAAGCCAGTATAAATACTGCTTGTAGTTCTGAGTGTTTTGTGCCTGTTGCCAAAATTGTCAGTGTAGCAGCAGCTGTGGATTTTTTTTCCTTGATCTATGATTATATGATGACGAAATTTGTGTTCTCCATTCTAAACAGATGTTAACCACCAAATCATTAGATATTGTACACAACTGAGGGTGTCGGTTTCCAGTGGAGAAAACACTTGTTCTTGAATATACAGATTAAGTTTGTTAGAATTAATTCAGACTAACTTAGTTGAAAATTAGGTCTGCTCTGTTTCAGAGATTTTGTCATTTCTGACACTCTTCCTCTCCTCCCTAGCTTTTCAGTGGTGAAATCTCAGCTGTAAATCATTTTACCAGAGAAGAAAATGATTATGAAACAGAGGTTGAATTAATCTCGTCTGCTGCTAGAGTTTCAAGTGACTTCTGTTTTTGTGGCTTCCTGTGGTCAGATGAAAACAAAATTTGTTTTCAGTTTCATTTTAATTCTGAAGATTTTGAAAGCATTTGTAAGAATTCCAAGCAAAAGAAGGGAATTACTGAAGCCTGGTTTTGCTTTACAACCTGCACTGTCATAAGTCTTAATGCTTTGGGAACAATGCCTGTTTAGGTGTTAGTATTCAGTTTAGAACTTGGTTAATACATCCATTTTAAGTAATTCTGTAGTGATATTGGAATAAACTCATTGAGAAAATTTTATACTACTTGGGATTCCCGAAGTTATGAAACGTGGGGCGGTGTGTGTTATTCTTATAGCAGTAATTTAGAAACCAGTTTAAGAGTTCTAGAAATTAAATATGCTCTAAAAAATTAAATAAGAGAAAGCTTTGTGTCCATTATCAGATCATTACAGTTTAGTGAAACTAAACTGAACTTGAATCAAATTTTCTATTTTTAACTACTTTTTTTATACCTACTCAATTACTTCTTGCAGTTAAACACCTCAAGGTGTGGATAATACAAATTTAATTGGTAGAAGTAGTTCCCTTGTGACATTTCCTGGTACTGTCAATGAGTTTTTTATGACTTTTCAATAAAGTAGTAGGGCTTTTGGATGCATAAAGAGGCTGCCCAGGTCTCCGATACAATACGTGTCTTCATTTTTTCATTATCTTACTGAGGGTAGTCAGTAGAACAATATTTACTAGTTTTTTGTCACAATGTGTGTTCAGTAGCTGCATCCTTGAGTTGTCAGATTTCTCACTGCTGAAAGATACACCATTCCATTTCCATATGCTATAGTTAATCTCATCACTAGTACGTATATGGATGCATTTTTGGGGGTGTTTTTGTTTTGGTTAGCTAAGGATTGATAACTTCTTTTGCTTTCTACATGCTATATCTATGTACCTATTAAAGTTATATAAGAGAACTGTTGCTATACACCTTTCACATGATGTCATCAATCTTCTAAGTGTTCTGAGGAGCTGCATGTAATTTTTACTTTAATAGCTGAATTCCATAAACGGGATGAGTAGGCAGCACATTCACAGACGTGAAAAAAAAAATTCGAAAGGGGTGCTGTGATTAAAAAACCAAAACAAACCAAAACCAAACCAAACCAAAAACAGAAAAAAAACCTCAAACGAACTAACCAGACCACAAAAAAACCCCCACAAAGACAAAATCCTGAACAAAACCAGAGTAGATTTTTTTGTTTTAAGTTACCATGATGCTCCTGAAGAGAAGAAGAAAATGGCATTAAGGTTTGGGAAAGATTAGAATGAGAAGACTGTCATGCTAGATTATAATCTATTACTGTGTTTAATACCTAATATACGTTTTTCCCCCCACAGAAATTAGCAGAGTACGGAAAGACATGTATAACGACACATTAAATGGTAGTACGGAGAAGAGAAGTGCAGAATTACCAGATGCTGTGGGACCTATTGTACAGTTACAAGAGAAACTATATGTGCCTGTAAAAGAATATCCAGATGTAAGTATATCTTTTTTAGTCCCTAAATTATATTTTTGATCCTTGTGGTCGTCTTTAAATGTAAATTTCATGTGATGCTACCCTTGGATCACACTGAATTGCTTTTGACAAGATATGTCTTAGGGAAGTAGTATATGTTCCACCTGGTGACTTGATTTGTAGTGAGAGAGAGTGGGAGAGGTTGTGTTAAATTTCAAACTACTATGGATTTTAGAGCTGTAGATCTAATATCTGAATTCGCTTGTTCTGTCAGTACTGTCAGTCCTAAGACATTGTGTAGTGCGTTTTCAAGGGGGAACTAGTTCCTCGGACAGTGCTTTCTGCTATTAGTATGTCCAAAAAAATCAGCTGCAGAACCCTTAGAGACCCTTCAGAGACCTTTTGGCAATTGTACTTCATCTCAATTACTGTTTGTCCCATACCTGTGTAACCAGTTCTGTGCATACAGAAATGTCTTTGTCTTGGGGTGGTGTTTTTGCTCCCCACCACCCCACCCCAGCCCCAAGGACAGCTCCTTACTTGCATGCCAATGTTATGTTCTCCATTGCGTGTTTGGTTCCATTGTACACCTACCTTTGAAGGGAAAATGGTTTCATTTAACTAGACGACCTATTTATAACTACTGTGATCTGAATGGTTTCTTAAAACAACTCAGGGGAAAATAGTCCTGTCAAAATCCACCCCAACCATTTTTGTTGGTCACTGACAAAAAATGAAATTGTGTTATTGCTCCCTAATAGAGTATAGAGGTCCTGTTGCAGTGGAATAGTGCAAAGGCCAAAGGAGACATTGGCACACTGAAGTGGAAGAAAGTACAGAACAGCAAAAAATTGAAGTAACACCTGTGTATTCCTGTGGCTTTCCTTTCTATCATTAGTTAGATTAAGCTCTCCATATTGAGCTTTATTATTTGAATGCTGCTTAGAACAGGCCTCTAAATAAAACCTCATTGTGCCATACTCCGCTAAGAAAATTAAGTGGAGGTTGTCATTCAGAACAGAATATTTAGACAAATTTCTTTTCTCCCTTTTCAGTTTTCACAAAGTTGTTTTGTTGCTTTTGGGTTAAGTGTACTGGGAAAAATGTTCAAAGAATTTGCATTGGCAGTAAGGACATTTCTCTCCTCTTCCCTTCTGTTTTTCTTTCAAATTAAATGTATGCCTATGCATATCTATATACATGTGAGTACACATATGTGTATGCATTCATATCCCTGCACCAAAAACTGTTTTTCCTTTGAAACTCTTTGGAATTACAGAGAGGAATTTGAGAGGAATGCAATTGTACCATTGAGCGAAGTAAGTAGCTTTGTATCTGTATATATCTTAGAGTTATATCGCTTACTGGCTTTTTAAAGCATAACTTAGTTGTTGAAATCTTGATTTTACAACCCGACAGTGTGTACTTTGCAAATTGTTGCCTTAACTGTTGGTTGTAGTGTTTATAGAACTTGATGCTTACTAGGATCACAAGATTGGAAATCTAACTCCTTTTGCTTCCTCTTAATAATAAGGTTTTCTTATAGAAATCAAGGGTGTAGTAGCTCAGCCTCTTCACTGCCAGTTAATTATCAACTATTGTGTAAATAAGCAAGAAACAGTTTGTCTGTAGTTACTGTCAAAGCACTTGTGTTACTTCGGGTGTACGACTTCTAGCTACTTCTAGCTCTTAGTGTGCCTTCAGAAGAATACCTTTGAAGTGGTCACTAATTTATTAAAATAAGCTCTTGCAAATTCAGAAGTTGGAGAGACGTGATTTGTATACATGTGACCTGGAATAAAAAGGAAGTTGGTTCTTCTGAGATGTGTGATGTTTGCTGGATAATCTGCAACTTCTACCACTGTGGTGGTACGTAGCATTCAAGCCTCACTGGGGAACTAAGCAGAGTTCTCTACGTGCTCTTGTCTGTATTTGTTCTTAACTACTTAGAATGGGATCTGCGCAGCCTCAATAATTGGTTAAGCAACTCGAATGCTCCACTACATATTTCTGCAAGTTAGAAATAGAGTAACCTGCTTTGCATTCAGGCTAGTACAGCATTCAGAAGCTCTGGAATACAGTGATTCCAACTTATCTTTAAACAAGACCTGTAAATTCTTTTGTAAAGATTAATTTCACCTGTAAAGATAATTTCATTGTAATCACAGTGTTACGTGAAACTTCTTACTCATATTTAGCAATTGATTTAATTGCTGTCAGATACAGAGAAGACATGCTGTGCAGACTGTCAGAGTGAGCTTGTTGGATAAATCCAGTTCATTCTTTCTATTGCCATCATTCTATTTCTAATTGACAATCCTGGGTACCTTACAAAGACATAAAGATGGATAAACTTAGAGATTATTCAGAGAAGAGTGATCAGAAATTGTTTTCTGATATAGATTTAGTAATATTTTTAATAATGAAAAAGAAATACCAACAGAGTTTTATGGTGTTCTAATAAACTTTTATTCTGGTAAATATTTTTGATGTATAATTTGAAGCGTACAGTTTAGTTGACAATTCAGTAGTGAATACTGAGTGGTGCTATAGTGCCACTTGGTGCATTAAGTGTTGGGGTGGTCTGCTTTCTGGCTTTTTGTTTTTCAATTGCAAGCTACAGTGATGCAGTTGTGTGTATTTGTATATGTTATTTTCTTCTAGCACCCTTGGAAGGTGTTAGATTTTTATAGGCATTTGAGTCTTAAAAATGAGATTTGAACTACTTAGCTTTTCTGAACCATGTACACGCTCCTGAATTTTGAGAAATTGTGCAGAAGGCACCCAGAAGATTAAATTCCATTAGTTGTCCGTAATTTGCCCTTCAGTTAAAAACGTGTTCTTTATATAGTTAAATCTCTGTATGCTCATTTAAGTCTTTGGTGTTATGGTTTGAAGGCATTTCCAATTCATGGAGAAGTATCTTCAATCAGAGTTTTAAAAAATAAGAAGAAAAGATGTCAAGAAAATTACTGAGCTTGTAGGAGGCAGAAGAATGGAGGATATGCTATTGTTTGTGGGTGAATAGTTAATAGTCTTCAGCGCTTCTTATGCTTCAGATAAATGATTAATTGTGTTGAATTTCCCTAAAGAGCTGAGACTAAACTTTCTGTCTGATATCAATTTAAACAGTTTTTGGAATTAGTACCTACAAATGTTGGACTGAATAAATGTTTTTCTATTATAATCATGGCGTTATTAATAATAAGTACCCTGTTAGCTCTGATTAATGTGAAATTCTCTGTTGGAACTCTTCTGTGCCTCTTCAGTGAAAATGTAAGAACTCAGTAATTATCGCATCTAAAGTAGCACGTCCTTTGAGTATACTGAAGCTCAAAGGCCAGCAGTGATAAACAGCTTGTGCGTACTTTCTGACCATTTTAGTTAAAACTGTTTAATTAGTACAACAGAATGATGAACAGAGGGATTCATTTTACTATGGGGAACTTACTGACAAAACGTTTAAATCCTTTTTCAATTTGGTAATATCAGGAGTTTAATAGCAACCCTAATATGGATTAGGAAAATGATAACATCCTCTTTATTTATTGTTCTGATTCTTTTACTTAAGCTCTTCATTCCCTAGTGGTAAACAGGGAAGGAGTCGAAAAGAGCTCGCCTTGTTTACCCTTGCAAGGGGAGGGAAAGAGAGAATATAATGAGTCTCTGTGAATAAACTTGGGCTACAGAGTACCAGCAGGGCTGAAGGAGGATTTGGCAGAAAGTTAACTACTGATAAAAGTACAAATGGATATAAAAGAACTAAAACGGTTTGATTACTGGTTTCGAGGCTGAGTGAGATATTTGGAAAAACATTCTAGTAAAAGTAGTGGGAGCAAAAAAGCAAATTTTGCATTTGAACTTGATATATTTATGAGAGGATTTATGCTCTCTGGTTCAAATGGCAAGGGAATGGATTCATTGAGAAAGGTCCCCTTTGTTTAGATGCTAATTAAATGGAAATGGGTGTTGATATTTGCATGAAGTTTTTTTTACCCATTCTGCCCAGTGTTTTATTGGATACTGACCATCTGATTCACCATACTTCCATACTGACCAGCTGAATCACCTTTTAAAAGATAACTTTCTTTTGAGCCCTGGTTCGCACTCAATAGCGCTCTTTGTTATTATTGTTTTATTTTGTTGGTAACACCTTGCTGAAAGATGACATACATTGTCATAATTTTATTCAGAAATAAGCCTGTCAAATCTGCAGAGTGTGTTTGTCCTCAGAGGCAAAAGGATGGAAGAAAAGTCTAGACTATTGGAGATAAAAATCTCTGTCCTTTTGTTTCTGATAGTAATCTTGCAGGCTCAGCATCAGTTCAGGAGTACCAGTGAACTTAGTCCATATCTTATTCTTGGGAGAGTTATTTCTTCCCCATTTAACTCTTTGAGCATTGAGTGCAATTAAGTTAAGTTAGACAGGTGATGACCTAGTCATTTATCTGTTAATATTCTTACTCCCATTTCATTTTTACTTTGAAATTTTGCTGTTTAACTGTTGGCAGATACTCTTTCCTGTGTGTGCGTGAACCAAAAATAAAATGGAAAAATGGAAGGTGTGGAGTGGAGTGGAGGTATGACAAGTAGAGAGTAAATAGCATGAATTTTGGCTGGGGACAATGTTCCTTCTCGTGTTTTTCAAATTAATTCAGTAATCTGGGAGCAGAAGTGAGTTGCATCTGTGAAATCACTATATAGGTCCAACTCCTAAAGGCAGGAGTCCTCTAATCTGACATGAAAAGCTAGTGCTAGACATTTGGGCAACTTTGTGCACCACAGAGGAAGAGGAGTGTGTGTGCAGGGAAGCCAAGTGTTGGTAGAGAGAGCTAAGCTTGAAAATTAGTCTGAACAGTTAGTTTGTAGGTGCCTGTTGTTTTTCTGTAAATAAAATATCTGAAATTTCAGCTAGAATAAATTAATATTGCTAAAAACGATTGATTTAGGGAATTACAAAATTTGAGTTCATAAAGGATGTGTCCAGCTGAACTTTTTTGAGGAGCAAGTTTACACCTACTATCAACATCTGTGAGGCTTGGTTTTACTTATACTGTTCCTGTCTTTATGGCTTCTCAGTGTGGTTGTCTCTGCAGAGTTAGGCTTTCAATGGGTGATTTATTGGATCAGAGCTGTCTTCTGAATACCCTTTTTTGTTTTACAGTTCTGCACTTCATGAACATAAATTTTTCTAGCTTGTGGTCTACAAAAATATTCAGTTGATCATGTACCACAATTTTGTCTTGTCAATTTGTCTGTGTTTCCTTTTGCTGAACTATTTTCCCTCAGAAATTCTAGTTTGTATAGTAGCTCCTGCAAGACTAAGTACTGAAAAGTTGCGTGCAAATACGAATAATGAAAGGTCAGTTGGAGGGGGAGAGATTGTGGAATGTTGATACTGGTTTTCTGTTCAATCTCTCAAGTGTTTATCGTAGGTAAGAAGGGTTTTATACAGAGAGGAGGAAGTGCTTCAGCATGACATTTTTGCTTACTGTTGTGAATAGGACAGGGATGCTTAGGTACCCCTGCTGAACTTACTGGTAGATTTTGTGAATTACAGAGCTGTGTTTAAAATACATATGTGGATTTACAAATTGCTGTTTAAGCATCAGAATGCCTAGTAGATACACCCAAGTTATTCAAAGTCAATAACAGATTCCTCACAGCTCAAGTTGACTTTTGAAGATAGGGTTTGTATTTCAGAAGTACAATGTTTTAAGGAGGTAGGAAATAAAGAAAAACCCTTTCTTGAGGTTGAAAAGATTTTTTGAAGGTTTTTCTTCCCTCTAATTAGTTGACAAAGGAGACCTGTAACACTGAGCTGCTGTACTTTGCCCAGAAACTTAACTTGTCAATCGTAATACCATGGATAATTCATGGATAATTCCTTTTGTAGTAACCATTTCTTTTCTCCCTGCCCCTTCATCTTCTGCCTGCGCCACGCTCCCTAGGTATTACTGCTTGTACATTTAGACTTTTATGGAGTTGCCCTTGCAAAAGTAATTGAGTGCTTTCTTGTCAGAGGACAGCATTAATTCTGTAACTTCATATAGGTAGGTTAGTGAAATGAAATGCAAGTCTTCACTAATTGTGCTTGCTCTGTGTTTCGCTGGGATAAGAAGGCACCCAGTCTGAATTCTGAATTGTTACTAAAAGTAGTTTTGAATGCCAGTCAAAATATCAGACTGATACTTTCCTTGTATGTCTCCTAAATCATAGGCTCAGCTAAAAATCAGCTTACATGTCCTCAGTCTGTTGTTTATTACTACAGTAAGTCTGCCTACAAGACCTGGGGGTTCAAAGCAATTTAAAAGAAAAAACCCAAACCTTTTAAGCAAGAACATATACTAGTTTTTTAAAGAAATTTTTAAGTTCTGCTGTTTCTGAAGTTCTTAACTCATTAGTACATTTTAAAGTGTGTATCACATGTCCAGGGAAAGTCTTCAGTGTAATGTCACAATTACAGCATTCATTTCTGCTTTGAATTTGATTCATAATTCAAAAGAACAGGATTATTATTCTCTGCATTTACATCTCACTGATGTTGGCCCAGTTGGTCTTTCTCCATGATTCTTGTTGAGAGGAAAATTGTACAGAAATACCAGCTTGTGGAGTAAAATTTCTGTTTAGATCCTTTCTTTCTTTTTTCATGCTTTGTTTCATAGCTTAGGAAATGTTCTTTACCTGCATCGGCTTTAGAATAAAGCACAAATGCTACCTCAATAGATATCTCTCCATAGGAGATTCTGAGATTGCGTAGCTAGTAGGTATTCATCCATTGTTCTATGGATCTACTCAATTTACTCAATTAATCCCTGCTGGTTTTTAAAGCTGGTAAGAGCACTAGTTGGACCCAATTGTTTCAGTTACTTTGCTGTAATATTAATTCACAATTCTAGGCTTTTATAAGTTTCTTTTCTCTTTCCTATTAAAAGCAGTGTAAAATAGTTAAATTCTGTGAAGGCACTGATAGATAAAAAAGAAATAAAATTGCTGCACTTCTTTGAAACTGTGCATTGGTTTTCTTTTATATACACGTAGTATTTTTAGAAAAAAATAATACTGACCGATAAGCAGCCAGTTCCTTATATCTAGTCAAAATCTTCCCTCTTACAGTTTAAAACCCTTACCCCATTCCCTATCACAACAGGACCTGCTAAAAAGTTTGTCCCCATCTTTCATATAAGCCCACTTTAAGTACTGAAAGTCCACAATAAGGTCTTCCTGGAACCTTCTCTTCTCCAGGCTGAACATGACTTGCTGGCCATACAATTGTAGAAGCCCTTCTTATTCTTTGTGTCCCTTCAAAAGTTCAGGTCTAGCTGTACCTTGGCCTTCCTGACCCCATTCCGGCACAACCAGGTAGCATCCTGGTACTCTTTGCAGGATACCCACCCCTGGAAATTACCTTGTTAAGTACTGTTGATAATTAATATAGTATTAAAATTAACATATGGAACTTCTGGGTCATTCTGTTGAACCTAATTGTTTGAATTTCGTATTTTGAACTCATTTGGCTGTACTTGATTACGGTTGTTTTTGAAGTGAATGTTATTTGCATTAAAAGTAAAACAAAGTTGCTGTCACTCAACACAAATACTAAACTAGTATTTCTTTGGCTTTGCTCTCTTTAGTTCCTTTCAAGTTAGTTTGGCCAAAGTAGTATTTTGCACCTTTTGTTTCCTTCTTCTGTAAGTGCAAATGTTATCCTTAAAGACATGGAAAGTTCTAAACGGGCTTGTGAGTCTTTCTGAAAGATTTCAGTTTCCTTAGGGAATCAGCTGATGAGCAAGCTGAACAAGAGAGACCTGGAACTCTGGCTTTGTAGCACAAACAGGTCTGGAAGATAAGTTAGGATATAGAGATTCATGTTACTACAGATGGGTAGGTTGGCACACGAACCTGAAGTGCTTCCTCAGCTCTTTATGGTAACTCTTTCATATACCTTTATCCCCCTTTGATTAAATTAGGTAGTTCCTCTTGTTGCAATGTTATGGGGTCATCACAAAACTGTGGAATGTGGTAATGTCTGTCTGTCTCCTTATTTTAAAAGCCCCTGGGTAAAAGGCAAAAGGTAGTTAGAAATTAAGCCCGAATGTAGGAATTATGATATGCTGCTGTTTTAATAGCATTGTGATTGCAAATGTTTAGGATAATAGATTCAATATGATTTTATAGGCAAAGGTGCTATTATTACTGTGATGCTAGACTGTGATACTGCTACTCTGTAGTGCTTGATGCTGGCTGAAGCATGTAACTCTGTAGTGCATGTGTTGTGAGACTTCTGCCCTTAAATACTCCCAACTAGTTGGGCTTTTAAAGGTGTTTCAGGCACTTTTCAGTTTTACCATATTTGCCTTTTTATGTATTACCTTCTCGCAGATAAGGCAGAGAGTTAAGATTTGGTAACGTAACATATTTTAGCAGAAGTAATTTAAAAAGTGAACAAGGTGGATTAGACCTTAAACTACTAAAGGGAATATTAAGAGGGCTAGAATTTGAAATATCTTCTGCATTTCTGACCTTTTATCCTGCAGTTCTAGGCTTGAATTTTGCAAACTTACTCATTCTGGCAGCTTTAGATGTACATTGAACACTTTGTTAACAGCCTTTTCAGGAGGTGAATAGAATTGTTCAGTTTTTCACTTCAGATTGAGACTAAACACTGAGAAAAGATTTACGATTTTTCTTTTAGAAGAAATAATTGGACAAGAGCAAGCAGACATTGGAAGTTACTAGTCTTTTTTCTTCTATGCTTGATTGAAGCACGTCACCTGGAGCTTGTAGTAGAATAGCAAACTACCAGTCTTATAACCCTACTGGGTTTTGCTCTAAACTTTTGGGAGGGGGGTTGATTTTGTTTTGATGAAGCGATTTAAAATTACTTTCTGTGATGTGTTATAGTATTTTCATGGCATGAAATTCTACACCTAGTTTGGTGAATCAACTCCTCATGATTCTAATCTCCTATGGCTATCATTCTCTGTTTAAGTCCTGAGCTTTTGTAGTTCTGGTTGTTGAAGTACTTGTGGCCTTTGCAATATATTTAAAGATCTGAGTCAGTATTTAAGAGGTTGATTTATCTCAAACTAGATAAGAATTCTGATTTCGACCCCATGAATTCATGTAAAACAGAGTTTGTTTCTGCTTTAAAGCATTATTTCTATGAATCGGATTGCAATTGCATGTCAAAGTACAGGAGCAAAGCAAAAATTATTACAATTTAGTCAGCTAAATTAGGTAATTAAAATCAGTCATGTGAACAGAAAATGTTCCTATATAGGAAGGTTAAATACCTTATTTTTTCACTCACTTTAGACATTTTATAAAATGCTTTTTTTCCCCAAAATGTCCAGGTTGAATGTGGGAACTTTGATCGCAGCTGTCATTAGTAATGCCTACCTTTACCCACAAAAAGATACTATGCATCTTTCTTACGAGTTTCATTGCTCTGTTGCTTGGTGTGTTGTTTTACTTTTTAAAAATGTATTTTATTTTTTTTAAACTTTACTTGTCAAAGAGAGTGCTATTGTGGAGGGAAAAAATAGTAATTAGTATTGATATAATACAACTTTAAGGTCTTCTAATTTGGGAGTGTGTAATTTCTTTGTTTACTTCTACCTTTCAAGGTGACTATTCATCGTTCTCTAATTCTCAGTTCCAAAAATAAATTTATTAATTTGGCATAAAATCTATTGCCTGAATGAAATGTAGAACTTTGTGTAAAGTTCCAGTAACCCACAAGATTAAATGAAGTGGTTACGGAGCACCTCTCCGTTGCATAAATTTAAGTATAAATGCTTCCTTTTGTGGGGAGGAAAAGTGACTGCACTTCTCTGATAATTTTCAAAAAGGGATTGGTGTCCCTTAAGTATTTCAGTTTCTATGAAGTATTTGTAACAACAGTATCTCCATCTGCAATGGTGCTCCAATTTACACATATCTTTCTCATTTCTAATTACTGAGAATTGGAAGTATTCTACATCAAAATTGCCAACTTTGGGTGCCTTGGGTAATGTCACATGTAGTCACATCTAATTAAAAGGTATTATTATGGAAATTTGTTGTTGGACTGTATATCCTGAGGACCCTTTGTTAGTGGAATATGAGTTGAATGATGTAAACTGTGAGGCTTAGAGGGCACTGCTGGAACCTACAATTAGGTTTTGGAGACCAATTTACACACAGCACAACTGGTTAATTCTCCAGATAAATGTGTCACAATTCCCAAGTCGAGCATGGAATTGAATAATTTTTACTCATCTTCTGGTGTTACTGAAACTGATGTCTTGTCACTGTTCTGAAAACCTCATCTAAGTGAATAGGATGAAACCGATTATTCACTATCTCACTTAAGCATGCCTACTATGAGATTGTTCACGGGATCTGATTTCCTGAAAGAGTTTCTGTTAACAATCTTTCAATTACTGTTTAAAGGGTTTTATGACCACTTAAAGGAGGGAACTACCAAACTGTACTGTGGGCCTTTAAATCACTGCAAATGGGCCTCTCGTGATAACAGCGATTCCTATTTTAAAACCATGAAATTTTTAATTTGTCTATCTTTACAGCTTTCTCACTTATGTTGATAATTCTCAGCAGTTTAAAATCCAATTATTTCCAAAATATGACAGTAATTAGATTAGTGTTTTTACATGAAGAGAACATGTAGCATAAAATTCATTTTGAGGGCTATTATTTTATAGTTACGTGAAATTGAATTGAAACTACCCTATTAAGAATTTGTTTCAACTCATGGCATGAGGAAAAGGGTTAATGTCTAAAGCAACCTTAAACGGAAAGCAAATGTGACTTTAATGCGTGGTTTATATTAGTATGTATAGAAAGTATTGAGAAAGCAGAGGTGAGGCAAATAGTATAAATTAATATAGTACAAATGGGGGGATTTCTGTCCTATTAGGTGAAGACAGAATAATGCCAATTAAATGAGCACATTGCTGTTTCACTAAATATCTAAAGTAATTATTTATATAAACAGCCACACAGTTTATAAGCCGTGAAAATGAGATCAGGAAAGGGGGGGGGCAGTAGGGGAACAAAACCCAAAATATTTTTCACCTTGAGTGTGTTTGACAAGGCATGGCTTTTGTCCCTGATAACTGATAAGGTCTCTGCTTTGTTGCTGTGTGTTCTTGTACCTCCTGGCTGCTGATCCCGCCCGCAGCGTTGTCAGCTCAGTGAGGAATGTCAGTAGACTGGAGCAAAAGGGACATTAAATGGCTGACACTGAGGGATGGCAATAAAGGAGATTGGGAGCTAAATATATATGTTTGTGACATTCTAGCAGCTGGCTTAAGTCCTGCTGTTTGTTGCTTGGGTAGACTAGCCTTAAAAAGGAAGAGAATGCATTGTAGCACGAGGAAGAAAAAAAAAACAGCTGGTGGCTTATCAGTCAGCGCTAATGACACAGAAGGTTAAAGAGTGTGGAAGGACAAACTTTGAAAGAGTGATTTTATAAGTAGCATAAAATTCTTAATTTTATATCAATAGTTTTATAAAACTATGCTCAAACTTCACAGTTTTCCATGCCTTGCTCAGTGCAAAACCACATGAATATTTCATTTGCGGTCCAAAGAAAGTTATTTCTAAATTTGACTTGTTTACTTTTGATTTAAGCAGATCGTTAGGTGATTTTACGTTAACATTCTTTTAATGTCTTCTCACTCCTTAATGGCACTTTCTGGAAATATTTTGATACTTGATTCAGTATCGTGCAGTTTAATACGTAATTTAGAAAAGAAAAGTGTTTTTGTAAGCATGCCTGCTCTCAAATGGCATAAACTTCATATATCTTAATCCCCTCATTTATTAGAGAGGTAGAAAAGTATCATTTGGTTTAAAAGTTACTTTATTTTTCATGCTTTTTCAAAATGAAAGTTAATGGTTGGAAAAAATAAGTGTTTAATTGCTTAAAAGCCTAATACTACCTGGTATGTAATTTACAATTACATGTAGTTCTTTCACATGCAGTATATTCTGTTAGAATGTAACCTTGATGAGTCCAGCACCTTTGTTGGAAGATTAATCCTGGCTGATTGCTGCTGCTTGTTGATTGAGGTTTCTAATGTATCTTCTCAGGAACTTATTTAGTTCTTGAACCCAAACTTGATTGTTATTCCTGGTCTACAGATGTCAGTTGACCCTAAGAGAAGTAAAAAGCAAAACCTCATTTATGGCTCCTCAAGAAATAAACTAGTAATGAGCAAGCCTTTTCATGTCCTTAATAAGTGTATGTCTTGGTAGGGCACATTAGCAGCAGTCCTCAGCTGAGTTCAGCTGGTGAAAAGGAATGGATTTAGCCTTTTCCTGAAAGAAATGTGGAATAAAGAGAGTGAAACTGTACTCCAGCCTAAAAGCCTTCAGGTTGGAGAGGACTTTGCCATTTTTTTTTTTTTGATCTTAAATGTGGACAGGCTCCTTGTTCAGCAGCAGAATCTGACACAGTGGGAAGAGATCAGGAAATTCCATATATCCTCCTCCTAGAAGGAGTTGTTGGAGTGTTTGTAGAAGGGGGGTGTAGCCCAGGAGCTTAGTGGCGGCTTTTAGAAGATTGCAGCAATGATAACATGGGTCTCATTTGTCTTAATGGTAAAAGCTGGCTTTTTTCCCCGGTGATAGGAGCGGCTTCTCCATGTTATGATAGTACTGTCAGAGTGGTTTTCTATCAATGTGAGATGGACGTGCATTCATTTATCGGTTCTGTATGTGTTTATCTTGTCACAAGGGAGTACTAAAATAGGTATGCGAAAGTTCAGGTGGACTGTATGTAGCATCATGATGCACCAGATACGGTTTTCAGACCTTTAGTAAAAGAGATTAGAGAGATTTGAGCTTCTCTCCTCAGGGAGTTTGATATATTGTGTTTAGCCAGATTTATTTTTTTACATGCATGTGTACAGAGATTTATGGCTACGGAGCTATATAGTAATTTGAAAATCTTCTCTGGCATTTGGTACATGATACCGTTTGTGAAGTGCTGTTTAACTTATAAATTAGCATAATGGCCCTTTGTGGTTCTCCATTTTGAATTCTGTAAGTTCTTCAGGTCAATGCAAATATTACCTATATGATTTTACAAAAATAGCAGAATAAATATCAGCAAAATTGTAGCTGATTAAATAAATGTATTCCTTCTACCTATCTAATGCAAGTGTTTACAATACTAGCTTTTTTCCAAGCAATTATTTAATTCTCTACAGTAAAACTATAAAGGCTGCATGTCTCTGGTGTTTTGTGTTAGAGGTTACTAATTTAAGAGTTAGACTTTGTGGTCCGTGTGTCTGATTTCTGCTGCTTCTATCTAAAGCAGCTTAAGCAGTGCAACTTCTGTAGTTAAAGTTTCTTGATTCTTTGACACTACAATGTAATGTCATTACGGCAATGGTATATATTGTTCTTTTTCACAAAAAAAAATTTAGATGTGCCTTTTGGCTTGTTTCAATTGCTTTCTAGCTTCTGCCTGAAGGTTGCATTATCTAAAGCCAAAATTATATGATGGTGGTGTAATCTTGCTACAGAAAAAAGAAAAAGGAAAAAAAATCCTTATACAATCCTAGGACAGTAAAACTCCTTAGTAATCATGTAATTTTTAACTAAATGTTAAATGTCTTGGCATAAATCTTAAGTCATCAGCTAACTTTTAGAACACTGAATTGAATATTGGTTAGATGTGGTGATTTTTCAAATCTAGTAGATTAGGATAGAATGACCTTCAAAATAGCCAAAGAATTTGTGAACAACTGATGTTAGCTCTTTAGCAGCTAATCTGGCAAAACAGTGCCCTTGAAATTAAAGATACTATCTTTGTGTTTACATGTAAAGATATTTTTTTTTTCACCTTTCATAACACATGTACGTGTTGTGTTCAAGAAATCAGGGGGAATCTTCTGCCTAGATGAGCTGAAAATAGATTTCCTGGGAATATTTTGTCATTGAATGTGTGGATGAAAATTATGTTGGTACAGCAGAAAACAAGATAAATTTATTTTGATTCTGACTTTTGGATCTATACAGATTACTACACACCAAATTCTTATGGTTGCATTTTAGTAATGAGTTGTGACAGATTCCTGACAAAGGGACCTGTATTCCCTGTCCAATTGTACTATGGTAACTGGGCTTAGCTACTGCTGAGGTGCTTTAGACTTTCTGTGCTAAAAGTGTTATTTAGATAAATTTCTAGCATTCACGATAACATTTTATTAAACAAATGGAACATCTGAATGAAATACCAAATATTTAATCTGAATACATGATAATTTACTCAGGGTCTCTTACAAAACGCAATTCAGGATTTTGGAGAAAAAAAAAAAAAAACAACTGTATACTTCAGTGTGTTGCCTTTTTTTTATTTATTTTTTTTTCCTTCATCTGTGCTCAGGGTTTCTTCTTTCTTTAAAAAAGAAAGCTTATTAAAGTGACAACTGACCTGGAAAGCTAGCCTGATATTATTTCCGCACCCCCTACCCCCCCTTCCTCTTTTATAGATTGGATCCATTGTATTTACATGGGGTTTGTAAAGCTGTTTGTCAGTTAAACAAGCTCTCAAAGCCTTCAACCCAGAGGTTATTAGAGGTGAATAATGTGGATTTAAAGGATTTAGTAATTCATTCTAAATCCCAGCTATACTTTTAAATGCATTTTTATTTTTTGCCTTTTTTTTTTTTTTAAGGGAACACTTTAAGCATTAGGATGCAGTCTGCTGAGTAAAAACTGTATTTTATTGACATCACATGGATAATCTGGTTTGTCAAGTTAACAGCTGCAGTGATCATAAAAAAGATTCTGAGCTTTTTCAGTGATCACCAGTGGCCGATATTCTGCTCAGTCAGAAATGAATGTAAATAATCTGGTAATTGGCAAGTCAACTCCAACAATAAAACTGACCTTGCAGAATTGTGGCGTCTTTAAATTGAGTAAGTTGATATTTTTATTTTAAGATGGTTGTCTTCTTTAATGTCGCTGTGCTGTCTTGGGGATTTAACTGTGCAGTACTGCTTCATAAAAACAATTCAGTTTCTATTGAAGCAAGCAATATATTTATTGAAATGTATCACTCAATTAAAGCAACCTCAATTTTCTCTCTGAAATTATATAGTGTGCTATTTATTTTGACATATTCCAGAACACAATTTAAAGCAGTTTTTAATTTGTTAAATAATGCTATCGTGCATGAATATAGGTACTAGCGAGAACTTTATAGTTGAGTAGAGCTCAGGATTACCCTATGGAAAATATATTACTTGTGATTCTGGACACTAATAGAATTACTTTTTTAAGTGAAAAAGAAAAATCTAAAAATTCCTAAAGGTTCTTAGTAATTGTATCACCTGCTTTAATGTTACTCAGAGAGCCTCACTAGTAAGAAATGGTAATAGGAGAAATAGAAGAAAAAAAGAAGTGGGCAGTTCTTAAGGTAGACCAAAGTGTTTATTATGGTAATCCATCCTTGAAATAATGAAAACATGTATTGCTGATGTTCAAGAGGGAAGGCTGCAATTTTTAATCTCGAAGGGAGAACGAGGTGTTGCAGTTCATCACAGATTCTTTTCTGTCTTATTATTAAAGCTTTACTGGAAAGCATAGATAAACCTGTACCAACAGTTTTTATTAAAAGAATAAGAAGTCTCTAGATAGGCATGGTCTGTGTACTAACAGGCCAACAAATGCTAAATATTATGCTCAGCCAACTGGCTTGCAGCATGTGTGTGTTCATTCCAGAGATGTTAATTCTGAAGATAATATTAACTCTTCAGTGTCTGATTGGTACTAACGCTGTTTTACTAGCTTTCTAGATGAGGTGAGTTAGAGGTTAAATGGCATGGAGGAGGACTGACTCAGACATGCCATCCAACATACAAATGCTTATACTCAGAGCTGAGATTTCAGATGTTCTCTCCAGCTCCAAACAGTGCTTACCAGTGGACTCGAAAAACTTTTTGGAGATCTTTGTCCTTTTTGGAGGTCACATGGAATCTAAACTGCTGCAATTGACTGAAGAAGTTATGCTTAAAATTATTTTTAAAAATAATCTAATTTGAAGGAACTTAAAATGTTACAAAAAGTGCTGCCACAATAACTGCATTATGTAATATCTAGGTTAAATGTAGCTCTGGGAGGGAGTAATAGATGTAGGTATTTGTATGGAGAGAAGTCATTTACTTTTTGTTACTAGCTGAGTTTTTCATTTTAACCTCTAAATGTGTAATATGGAAAACCTCTGGACTAATGTGTTAATTTCAACTTCCTCTGGATACTGATATTTTTGTATGATATATGACAGACTTAACGACTGAGTCCTAACTCTGTTGTTCTGCTGCAAAAAATACTGTAAGTTGCAGTAATATATTACAATTTTTTTTCATATCCTTATTCTTGCATTAATAAATGTTTTACTTACAGATTTTTTTTTTCAGCTGGACTAAGCTTGTTTCACTCCTACAATAATTAGCAGTTCTGGCCTGTGACAAGATGAGTTACCCTCTGGCTTGAAAAGTGATTATAGTAACTTAATTAGGAACCAAAAAAACCCCAGATGTAATCCGTGTTTAAAAAGTATGCAATGAACTGCGTAAAGATGAAACACATCTTAGTGAATTACATATGCTCTGAAAACGGTGCTTGGCCAGTCACTAAACTAAGAAAAAGATAAATCTTTTCCTTATCTCCTTTCTTTCGCCAGTGATAAAAAACTTTGCGGTTTTCTTTGAGACAATTGAAATTTCAGAGAATTTGAACTGCTTTAAGTATTTAGCTATAATGGCCCTTTATGTAATGTCACAGATTAAATTTCTCACAGTGGAAGTAATCTCAAAAGTATTTCAAATGGTGTGCTGGACGTTTTGGTTTTGTTTATCCAGTGCAAAAGTGCCTGGTTGCAAATATGACAGATCCTAACTTGCTGAGTGTTGATATTCTGTATTTTGTTTCCTTAATGGTTTTATTTTTGTGTGTGATGAAGAGATTATTTAATGATAATTTATATGCCTAAGTTTCTTACAGCATTTTTAATTTACTACTTCATCACTTAAATGCTTCAATAGTTCTCATTTAGCTTTGATTATAGTATTAGGATGGTGTATGTCAGAATCACCCAGCAGACAGAAGTGGATATATTTGACATAAGCAGATTATGTGTTTTGCTGGTATTCACTACATATGTACTTTGGCATTTACTTGGTTATTTTGCTTAGAAAACATGCTGTATTAAGGGATGGAGGGAATGTTATTCATGCATTGCTGTCTACAGACTTTCTTTTATTACCAGTAGGTGTTTTTGGAAGAACCTTCAGGAAACAACTTCTGTGTTGTCACTAGCGGTCTTAACGACGATCTAAAGCTAGTTTGTATGTAAAAAAATAACTTGTATGTATTGTTGTTATTGTCTGTGTTCACTGTATTGACAGTACTAATACCATCTGCTTTGTCAGCCTCCTCGCCCTCCCTGTAAAATCACATCAGATAGTCTGCTTTTCTTAACTATGCCAAATTCCACTGGAGCATATTTAATCCTCAAAATGCATGCTAATGCAGTTAATTACATACTTTGCTGTTTCAAAATTATTTTATTCCTGTAATGTTATACTTTTCCCACTTTATTTTTTAAACGTGTACAAGTGGCTGTGTATGCCAATTTTTCATTCTTTGTTTTCAGTTAATCTATGGTGTGGTCACTGAGTAAGCTGTACATATGATGTGCTTGTTTTTATTTGGTAGTAGTTTTTCTTTCAACAAAATCTGTATAGCTGTTGTCTGTTATGCTGAGTGCTGTTGAATCACTGGAAATATGTAGGAAGGCACTCATGGAAAAAGGAGACTTACTATTTCCTTAATCGACACTTATACATGATAGTGGTATCATCTTCTGTACTGGGTGAGATGGTGGCAATAGTTTGAAGTATTTTGAGAAAATGTTTTGACTGCAAAAATGGTGGAGGAATGTAAATGTGAACTGAAAGACTGTCTTTAATTGATTCCTGCTGTTACCTTACTGTTGGTGACAAATTTATTTGTGGTCGTTTTGAGTAAGGGAAAAAACTCAACTTGTATGTGTGTATATTTATATGCATGTGTGTGTGTATAAATATACATCACTACAGGTGTTCTTGCAAAAACAAACAAATCAAAGCAACAAAAACCCCCCAAAAACCCAACTTCGTGACAAAATAGTCATTGTGAAAATGGGTATTTGGTCATGATACATTAATTGAATAAATACTGGAAAGTGTTACTTCTAGAAAGCATATTCAGTGTAAGGTAGATTAAATTGCCCATTTAAATTACTTCTATTCTTCTACAGAATCTTTCAGATTAAGTTTCTGAAAAACTAATCTCAAAGCTACCTCTCTGTAATGTTATATTACAAGTTTTGTTCTTTGTATTAAACACTGAACTACCTAACTGAAAGTATACAATCTTACCTTCTTAAGTCTCAGCATGCTATATTTTGATTTCTAGTACCTCAAGTGGTTTTGTCTTGTTTCAAGTTACAGGCTGTCAAAACATCTAATCAGCCATATCTGATGTTTATGATTATCTAAAACTCAACTTAAAGCAATACAAGCTGTTTCTAATAAATGAAGAAATATCTTATGTATTATAAAACAATGTTAATTTTAAAATAAAACAATAATGATTGGTTAATTTTGGTAGGTCAGTGAAAGGTTTTATTGGGTTCAGAGCCTCATCTTCTGAGTATTTATCACACGTTTTGACAGCGTAGTGCTGTTCTATATCTTACATGGTAGTATTTCCAATTCAAGTTTGCATTAAGTATGTTCCAGTTAATTGCTTTCCTTCATCAAAATGGAAAGAAGTACTCCATTTTAATTGTAACTTTAAAAATTTTATCAGTACTTAGAGGTAATGATAATGTTGCTCACAGAGTACTCACATTCAACAAACATCACAAGTGTCATACACGTTCTTCACACCTTGGTTTGAATGCCTTTCTCTTCTTGCTGTTGTTTCTTTGTGTCTCTTCATTACTTCATTTCCACAGTTAGCACTTTAGCTTGTAAATCTGTCAGATCAAGTTATCTCCCAAATGGTCTTGGAATAGGACTATTATGATCTCAAGACATTGAAGGTTTCCTCTAAACTGGCTAAACTGAATGTCAGCATTGTTGCTTAAGATAAAATTACCAGCTGTTCTCCATAATAGCATCCAGTTTTCAGTTATTTCTTAGCCTTGACATATTTGAACCACTGAACCATTCAATCTTGATATTCAGCTGCTTTTTACTTGGTGGGGAAAGCATATGAAAATGAAGTCAGCAGGAAATGCTACTCTCCATATTTTTCACAAGTAAATTAAAACACTAGGACATTTGAACCACATTTTTATGATGCTTTAGTTTGAGTAATGTTTTTTTAGTATACAGTATGGAAGGTGACTTGGTTTTGAGAAGGGTGAATCTCAGGTACAGTTTGCTTTCTTTGTGAAAATCTGCTTACAGCTGGCAATATAATAATACTTAGCTGGGCTGTAAAATAAAGGCCTGTAACTGGAAAAAATATTAATAAGAAAAGGGCTTAGCTGTTTTCTAACTGATGCAGAAGTCTGCAGATTTTGTGACCTGTTACAGATGAAAAAAAAAAAAAAAGGATTCATATGTGAAGGCAATCTCAAAATGGAGAGCATCTTTTCATCCATGGCATAACTCTTCTAAAGTGGTTCTCTACAGACAGTTAAGAATTAAATAATATCATGAGTGGACATTTATGGTTACAAGTACTCAGCTGTAGTAATTGCAGTGTTTATTTCAATTTCTCTAAACTGGAGAGCATAAGGTGAGACTAAATACAAGATTACTAGAAATTTAGACACATTGCAAAGCATTTGTTATGGATTATTGGTAAAGAAAGGGCTCTTTTTTGTGTCTTCACAAGTTTTACTCAATTTAAATTACTATGTCTTAAAGTATCTTTAGTTGAAGTCAACATGAAGCGTACAGAATCTTTTGGTTTTGAAATGAATTACTGAGATTTGCTTAAAATAATGCTTAGGCTGTCTAGAAAATGCGTTGTATCTGAGGCACATGTAAGCCTTCTAAGTCTTTGTTTTTTTAATTTCCTTAAGTTGAAGCAGACTTTAAGAATAGCTTGTTTTGGCTCTTTTCCAGCAATAAGTGACTGGCTCTGCAAATTCAATGTATAGTAAATCACTGGAACATTTGTTAATAAGATGGTAGAATAAATTAGTTTTTAATTGAGCAAAATAAGTGTTTAAACAAATGGATATGCTTTCTTGATAGATCTGGATATTTTAATCAAAGAAGATTTTTTTCAAACTCTTCTCCAGTAATGAAGGAAGGAAGATTTTTTTTCATCAGATAAATTAGAACTTGCCATATCTTACTTTCAGGTTTCAAAGGAAAACATAAAATACAAAAGACGGAATAATAGTTTGAAATTTAGTACTACTGGACTCCCCCCAAGTTCCTCATATTTTAACTTGCATGGAAAGCTTCTTAAACACTGCATTTCCCATACACTAAAAATCAGACACTTCTTTGCAACCTCTTATTAATCAGCAACTTTGAGTCTTCAGCATAGTTTTATTTTCCTTTACTACTTGTGTTTTGTGTGGAAGGACTAATGAGGCATAGATGGACTGTAGAAGCACCTGGTCTGCTCGGGAAACAGTTGTTCTGTGCATCAGGAATACAAGCTTATTTTCTCAAGGAACTTGAGATGCAGTGGAGTTATTGGGTAGAACACCAGATGGAAATTTTGTCAGCTCTTGGGAGCATCAGTTGCTGCAGAGTAATCATTTCAATCCCACAGTAGGTGCAAACAATAGGATTTAGAGCAACTTTTTTTCCCCTAGTATGTTTGTTTCTGCTTCAACACCTTCAGTAACAAAGATCCTCACGTACAGAGACTTTGAACATATACTGTCTGTCTCTTTTCTTAGGAGTGTGTATTTTGGACATTTCTCAAGGAATGGCAACAAATATCTTAATGTGGGTTTTGTACATGCTGGGAGCTCACAGCTTTTAAGGTTAGCAAATTGAGGGAATGGGAGTGACAATGCAGACAAAATGGGCAGAGAGGGAAAGCAACATAGTGCAACTGTTTGGAACTTCAGCAGAAAGAAAACCCACAACTTCAGCATCTGAGGTCCACTAGATATTCTAATTCTTGGCTTTTTATTAATATTGTGTTATATACTTCCTGATTCCCTCCATTGTTCTTAAAATGTAAAGGTTTCTAGCTGATGCATAGAATGCTTTTGTGTTTATGCATGTCAGAAACGTGTTCTTCTGGAGGTTTTTTTTCTTGAGTTCTAATTCAAATTTTGAATTTGTATAGGAATATTTGATAACTCAAAAAATAAAACTTAGTTCAGCTCTTCCAAAGAAACCATGAAAATAATTGTGAAATACTGTGAGTGAAAATGTTGGACATGTAAAAATTTATTGAGTATAGAGATACATTAAGATTGTGGAAGAGACTAACTTGATGAAGGAAAATGAAGTATTTGGTTGCTTTTTCTGTATTGCTGATGTAGATGCAGTTAATCTTAGCATGGGTCATTTCTACTTAATTTTTAATATATTCTCTAATTGCAACATGTATGAGGTTGGACATAATGTGGTCTTAAATTGGTCAAACTGATTTGTGAACCACAGCTGTTTATTTTCTAGCAATTCATGAGGGTCAGGATTAGACAAATGCAGAGTAAGAAACGACAGGGAAATATTCCTAGTATTGGCCCTGTACAAATGTTACAACCAGCAGTCTTCCTGAACACAGGTGTGTTATTTGTAGGGATACAGAAGGCGATGAAGAAGAGTGTGGTTGGGTGAGAGTATGGAACAAAGAACATGAGAAACTATGAGTTCAATGTGATTAAAAACCATTGATCTTTTGAATTTGATAGGTGTATCTGGTTCCAATAATTCTGTTTGGTAGTCTAGCTGGCCTGGCAGGTTAGAGAAGCAGTAGCCTCTGATATGACTGGATTCTGGTATAACTTTTGAGACTGTCCAGCTAGAAGGCTTAGTCTCCGCCGTGTCCCTGAGTTGTGGTCTGCTGGTCGCTACTCTCTCTACCTAGTCCCTTCACAAGAGTCAGAACTTCTGGAGTTCTCAGCTAGAACTTTGAGATGGCAGTCTGAGGGAACGGGATGCTGACAGTGATCCATCCATACAAAAGGTTGGGAATCATTTGTTAAAGCAGTAATTGGCTTAATTTATGATAATTGATTACTGATGACTCAATTAAGAGTGCATCTCATGTGGGGTCCTGCAGAGTTCTCAGGTAGCTAGAATCTCTTAAAGCAATCAAGAATAACTTGGTGGGATAGAAAGTACGCTTAAAAAAAATTAAGTCATACTAGATGTGTTTAAAGATGGAATCAAAATTCATGCCTCTCTTGAAATTAGTGTGCCAAAAGTCAACAATATGTGGAATTTGTTACACCAGTGTAGAGCAATGTGTTGTAGGGGAACTTAAAAGGTGCATATAAATGTAAAACTGGGGAAAACTGGTAAGGCGTAAATAATGGCGAAGAGTATCTGGGGGTCAACAAATGTTGAACCAAATGGAAGAACTGAATTTTTTGGGGAAGAAAAGAAGCTGGGATGTGTAAATAGGAATGTGGCTTGTAAGATAAAATTGTTCTCAAGTATTTAACCTTGTTGAGATCTCAGTTGAAACATTGCTTTGTCCATGGATCCTGCTTTAAAAAATTAACAAATTGGGGGGCCCAAGCAACATAACAAAAAGGGTCAGAGTTTTGGACAGAATACAAACAGGTTCAAGATGCTAATGCATACATTTTGGAAAGAAAATACGGGGTTGGGCTACCTTGGAACAATTTATGAAGGCTCTTTAGAAGGAGAATATTCTGGGAGCAGCTGGAAAAGAAACTGGCTTAACATTTAATAGAAAGTATTGCAGTTTAAGTCAGCAATTTCTCAACTGGAAGCCACAATTCTAAATAGTGTTCAGACAACAGGAATAAAGCTGTGAACTTAAGAGTAATATAAATTCTTTGGTTTTTGCTTAGTATCATAAATTGTTCTATTTAAGCTTTGTATCCAAATTATCTTATCTTAAAATTTTATTATTTTTTTCAATCATGGTCCAAGTTCATAAAATATTAGAACCTACTGTTTTTCCTGGGAGAGAGAATGTAATTAATAGTCACCTTATTCTTTAACCTCAGGTATTTAGTCTAGTGTTCTGAAAAAACTCAATGATATTTTAGAGACAGAAATGCATCTTGTTAAATTTGAAGCCAATACTGTTTACTTGCTTGTATAGAAATAACGTTGTGGTTTTTTTCCAGTTTAACTTTGTTGGAAGAATCCTTGGGCCCAGAGGACTAACAGCTAAACAGCTTGAGGCAGAAACAGGATGCAAGATAATGGTCCGAGGGAAGGGCTCAATGAGGGACAAAAAGAAGGTAAGCTTTTGAAAGGTAGTGTAGTTTCAGTTCCAGAGTTTTATTTCCTAACAGAGGGAAAGCTCCTGTCTGTCTTACTGTTATTTGTTGTGTTCTTACTATATGCTTTTTCATTACCTAGTGTTTTTGCGGACTTGGTAATTAACACAACCTACCCTAAAGAAATTAAATGTGCACGCTCCATAATGGTGCAGCTGGGAGTCTAACTAGAAATTATAAAGTATTCTTCAGTAATAACTAACTTCTGTGTCATGTTTTACAAGGTTTAAGTAAAAATAGAAGTTAAACATACTCTTCTAAGTAAGAGCTGTAAACCTTAAAGGTGTTCTTAATAACTTCCTCTTACTGAAATACCAGAGTAGTGATTTGTGCAAGTAGTGTGGACTGGAAAAAATGTTTAATGTATTTCTGACAGTGACTTCAGTCTGAGTGAACCAAGAAGCAATCCAAGTGTTTCTGGATTTGTTTCGTGTTCTGGTGGAGTGGCTGTTCTTTGCCCTGTCCTGTAATATACATGCTCTGCCCATCTAAACAGGGGAAACTACACTTCTCAGGGTAGAGCCTTCCTGAATGTCAAGTTGTGCTAGTTGTAACTCCGGGAAGTAATTTGTTTTTGAAGGTTTATTTTCCAGCTATTTTCCTCCACCTCTGGTTACTACCGCTGAAGTTGCACCAGCATCTCCACCACACTTTTGAAATGTGCACTTAACAGTACTCTTTTTTTTCTCATAAGTATTATTTCTTTTCATTCTTTCTGTATGTGCTAAACTACATAATACTTTCTATTGATACATATGTAGCACATAACAATTAAAACAGAAACCTAATGTCTGATTTTTAACTAAAAATCTCAGAACTTCCCAGAGCTTGTGACTCTGTTGCTTTCAAACTTAATTTGATGCCTCTTGCTTTCATAATCTGCTGTAATACTGTCACCACACTTTCTCTTATTCTACCTATAGCTCTTTTGAATGTTTAGATTGGCTGCTTTTGAGCCAAGATGTAATACAGAGAGTTTTTTGTTGTTCAGTAGAAATAAAAGGATGATATTGTCAAGCCCTACTGTTACGGTGTTTTAAACTGTAAATCGTTAAAAAGAACTTGTATAGTTGATATTTTTAGACAGGATTTTGCAGTACAGATTTCCTATAACTGGGGAGTGGTAGAAGACAAAATTTCTGAGTATTAAAATTTCAGCATGCTTCACCTGACATACCAAAGTGTATGGGTGTAGATGCTGTATTTTGAAGCAAATGTACAGTTGCCAATATGTGACGAAACTTAATTACATAGCTGTGTTTGTGAATATTAATGTAGTAGTCAGATTTTTGTGTGCTCTATCATATTTAAAAAAAAAATAGCCTCAGGCAGGAAATTTAGTGAAAATATTGCTTCCCTTTTAAGAGTTTGCAAACTTCATCTAGCTTTTATAAGGAAAGACTATCAGTTCTACTCTTGAAAGTTACCTGAAAGCGAGTTTTTAAAAATTTAGGTTTTTCCTATTGAAGGATATTTTTAAAAGATGTATTTTTATCAATAATACAAACTTAACTTATTCTGTAAGTATATTTCGTATCTGCAAACCTGATTGGCCAGTGCTAGTTATGAAGGAAGCATTATTGCATATGGGAAGGAATTAATTACTATATTGATATGTAATGTAACAGCTACATCGTACTAAATACCATCTTCTAGAGTAAACTATCTATCTACTTTTCTCTTCCTGCTTTGCTAGTAGTTGCAGAATTCAAGAGAACATACAAGGACTGACACACTGGAAAGTAAACCATCCCAATTTGCTCTGTAGAAAATGTTACTCTCCTGTGTGAGCCTATGAACAGAAGTAATGAATTAGAAATCTTCGTCACATGGCCAAATCACTTGAAGTATCATCAAATCTTGAAACTTGCTGACAGATTTCCCCCAGAAAGCAAGGGAAATCCTCAAATCATTTGTATCTGAGGCTCAGCTGGTAATCAGAACATCTCTCTAGGCAACTTCAGACAAATTCAAAATCAAAACCTTAATTACTGAGAATATTGTGATTGGAGCCTGGAGGTGCTTGAAGGAGATTATTGGGGTGGGGAGAGGGGTTGCAGGCATTCATCAAAAGCTAATTAATGTGTAACTTTATTAAGACCAAGGCATTTTTTGCTTAGTCTGAATGCATCTCTCATTAAGTAGTGAGGATAACTAGCAATTTTCACACCAGTCAAAGAATACTGCTTAATAAAAGGGAAAACTGTCCAATGATGGATAAGCAAAACATGTTTTTTTGTCATCTCCCCTTGTCTTACTTGAATTCCATAAAACAGACATTGATGCACCCATGGGGAGTCAGCTCTGTGCTTTTGAGCACATCGGCTACCATTATTTCACTTAGAGGAATATGTAACCTCATGTCATCTGGCTTGCTGGCTTGTGTCAGCTTTGGTCATCTACATAGTTTGGTTTTTTTCCCCACTTCTTCCTACTTTCAGTGAAGAATCCTCTTCAAGTGTGTGAGGAGAGGGCATCATTTGTTTTTACTTCATGAGGAAACATCTCATGATGATAAACAATATATTTCTTAGATTTGGTTATTTCAAAGAGAGAGGCAGGCAGCTATGCAATTCTAAATTTGAAGAACTCGGGGCCTTTACGGGCTGCAACAGCTCCAAATCTGTTGCACTTTCCTTTGTATTAGATCAGTTGAACCACATTTGTGGTTCCTGACCTACACCTTACTTGTTCCTATGTCAGTGTTCCCCTTGCATGCAGAAATTTATAAGGTTTCGTGAAAGACAGGCTCTCAAGGCCAATCTTAATCTTTGACTGGTGCAAGAGTTGTCACAGTAAATAGATACTTTCATTTCTTTGAACTCTCCAGTTTTGCTTTTTTATGGCAATGATATAAAGGAAATAAAAAATCATCTTTGGTATCCACAGAAAGCTTGAAGAAATGATCAGAGTGGAAAAATTTAACTGTTCTATGATCAGGATATTTTACAACATTTACATGCTGTATAGAATTGAAGTATAAATTTGTAATATTTCACTACCTTTTTAGTCTCTGAAATACCATCAGATACACTTGTATTTCCAATGGAGTCTTACCTTACAAAGTGAAGTTACTTACATAACATAGTATGTGCTTTGCAGTGTGTCTTCTTAAATTAGCCCTGTTACTGTTACCCTAATTATAAGGCAGGGACACCTCCCACTACACCAGGTTTTTCAAAACCCTTCCAGCCTTTTGGGGCTGGGGCAGACACAACTTCTCTGGGCAACCTGTTCCAGTGCCTCATTGGTCTCACAGGAAAGAATTTCATTGTGATATCTAATCTATATCTTCCCTCTCTCAGTTTAAAACCATTACACCTTGTCCTAGCACTACACTCCCGGATAAAGAGTCCCTCCCCATCTCTCCCATAGGTCCCCCTCGTGTACTGGAAGGTCTCCATAAGGTCTTCCCAGAGCCTTCTCTTCTCCAGGCTGACAACCATGGAGAAGCAGTTCAGCATGCTGAATGTTGTGGATCATGCTTTTTTACCTTTGTTGCACATTGTCCTGATTCAACCCCAGCCAGCCATTAGGACCATACAGCTGCTTGCTTACTCCCTCTAGTTGGGATGGGGAGAGAATAGGAAGAGTAAAAGTAAGAAAAAACTTGTGAGTTCAGATAAAGGCAGTTTAATAGGTGGAGCAAAAGCTGCACGTGCAAGCAAAGCATAATAAGTAAATCACTCACAACTTCCCATCAGCAGACAAATGTTCAGCTGTCCCTGGGAAAGCAGGGCTCCATCATGCGTGATGGTTATTTAGGAAGACAAATTGCCATCACTCTAAACATAAACCCCCACTCCTTTCCTTTCCTCTTTCTTCCTGCAGCTTTATATGCTGAGCATGATGTCATGATATATGTAATATCCCTTTGGTCAGCTGTTCTGGCTGTGTCCCCTCCCAACTTCTTGAGCACTCCAAGCCTGTGAGGTGGTGTAAGGAGCACAAAAGGCCTTGACTGCTTAGCAACATCCAAAAATATTAGTGTGCTCCCAACACAATTCTCATCCCAAATCCAAAATGTAGCACCTCATCAGCTGCTAGCAAGAAAGTCAACCCCATTCCAACTGAAACCATGACATGCATGAAAGATGCAACTTGTCATTGTAAGAGACTGTCAAACTGATGGTTGTGTTTATTTTTAAGTGCTATCAATTTCTGTGACTATACCTTAAAAGTCATTGTATGGGCAGGCTGCTCAGCTAAGAGTGTGATGTTACTTACATAGTGTATACCTAAATCTACTGTATTCAGATTATATACTTTTAATAGAAAATTACCTAAGGCATTCAGAATACAGTATTTAAAATAATACCCTGTAAACAAATTCAGCATCAAGGATCTTCTAGAGTGACATTTCCTCTAAACACGCTTTCTCATAAATATGCACACAGTATTAAATCTCTTTTCTCAAACCGTTTCATAAAACTTGGGAGGCTTTTCTCATACTTAATTTTTGACAACAGTGTAGCAATTGTCCTTTTAATCTTAAATTAACTTAAAACAAAAATGTTGTATTCACATAAGGGTACTACTGATCTCAACATATTCAGCATATCACAACTGCATTTTAATGAAGAATGTAGCACATTAAGGTGTATGAGAATATCTGTGTAGCTGTGAGGTGAAGAAAAATCCTCTACCTTAGAATCCAAGCCTGTTTAAGAATATACGAATATACTTGGTGGCTGCTATCATTTTGCTTTCCTAGAGGTTCGTTGTACAACATAAGATGTAATGAAAATAATTTTCTAAGCTAGTATTTTTTTGCAGTAGTGAGTACTTCAGAAAATAGGCTTTTCTATTCAAATCTTAAAACCTTTATTGCATTTGTAACCACTTATTTTGAATGCAGGAGTTGTAAAGCTGAATTTTATTATTACTATTTTTTATTAAAGAATTGCTGAAGCATGGCCTTTTTTTCCTTTTCACCAACAAAACAGAAGTCTCTTGAGCTGTATCTCCAGTAGTCTGGGAGCATGACCCTCTGCAGAGATAAGAACTTACACTTATTAGCTAATAATGTAAAAAAGCAAGAAAAGTCATCACAGAATAATTTAAAAAATATTGGTTTTAGCAAGTTACTGATTTAATTACGTAATTAAATGCTGAAGGCTGACTAGTAGAAACTATACTTCAGGAAATTCAAAAGGCACCAATGTTAAAGCTAAAAAACATTATTTCTTGAATTATCCTTGACTGAAGTCTTGACTGCTCCTATTAAGCCTGTTTATGGGGGTTTTGTAGTCCAGATTATGTAGAGTCTCATATTTGAAATCTTACCTCCATATGTCTGTCTTTTCTGTTGTTGTTGTTTTTAAGTAAAAAATGTTTAGTTGACATTGACAGTAGTGAAGAATACAGAGTAAGCACAATTAGCTTAGTTAGGTACAGCAATGTGAATTTTACAAGATAATGTTTTCCTTAAGTTTTGCATGATATTTGATAAATGTTTCTTCTTAAAGTAACTTTCTTGCAAAAGTCTTTTCACTTAACAGTCTGAGAAACACTCTTACTTTCAAGAGCAGAATGATTTTTATTTTGAAGGACAAAAAAATTTATGTGCCAGTGGGCCTTAACAATTATTGAAAAGCAATATTAGTCTTTTACAAAATATTACTGATTTGCATCGGATGCAATGAATCTTTTGAATACGTTTATTTCATACATACCTTTGCTTTTTTATTTGCTACATCCTGAATATATCCAGTGTGTATTGGATGTATTTCTGCACGTGCTCAATACAAAGTGCAGCTTTGAGCAGATTTTAATACTATTAAGACATCTCCTACGTAATTTGAAAAACAGCTGAAGCTTTTGACTATGAACAACTTCAATGTCAAAATTTGATTAGATTTCATTTTGTTCTGAGAGCTGTTAAATTGGTAAATGGTTAACTGGTTATTGAGCTAATTAGATATGGAAATAATTGACTTAATGGCATTAAAGAAGTATTTAGTTAAGAAGCTGAAAGCTGTAGACTGGAAGAATATAATCAAAGCCATGCTAGTGGAAAACAACTTGTGTTATGCCTTACCTTCCTTTTATTTGTCTTTCCTGACAGTTCCTTGTGATCAAAAATCTTTATGATCAAGAGGCAACAGAATCTAGATAATCTTGAAACTGGAAAAACTTAGCACAAAGTGTAGTGGAGAAGGGATATATCAAAGGAATCTTGAATCATTGCTTGAACATCTGTGTATAAACAAGTCTCTGTTTTATAAATTTATATTCTGTGTCTGTTGAACGATAATTGACTCATCTTAATCTCTACCATGGTATAAACTACGTTTCTGCAAAATTACTCCTAAGCTTTTGTTAGGTGGGAAGCACAGAGAGTGTTAATTGTGTTATAACAAAGTTGACTAGGCTACAGCTCACAGCTGTTTGTATCTTGCATTTGAATAGAAATTTTGAAAGGCTTGGGGGACAATTTGTACTGAATTGTATGAGGTATTGACAAAATTCCTCATACATCTATCTAGATTTTACTTTGTCTAGCAAAGTAGTGAAAAAAGTGAATGGCTTAAACAATGAAAATCTACTGCAACCTGAAAGTTTTTCTACACATATTCAGCAGAAAAAGATGAAAGACAAGTTACTGAACTAGGCAAGACTGAAGTAGCAGAGTATGGACGTTCTTGTGTACAGTCATGTGATTTCTTAAAACTTTAATCTTCTCTTGCAGGGGTAATAGTGCTGAGCGTTATCTCATAATACTCAAGTGAGGAATCCAATTCTTGTGAGATTCCACAAACAGTAGATGCAGTGATATTTCCCTGTTTCCATGATGTGCTATGAAGGACAAGTAATGGTTTTGCAGACTTGACTGTTGTTCTCATTTATCAGCACCACTAAACTCTTCCTGGGTTCTAGGTTTTTCTAGGCTATAATGTTAACATATTGGGCTGCCCTTCAATGGATGATTTAACGTTTGGTATATGGCTGCATTATTTGAACTTCCGTAAGAATTCACGTTGAGATTCCTTGCTCACCAGGAAAGTGTTCAGGGTTGTGTTTTGAGTGTGTTTGTTGAGTATTCGTGAAACTGTGCTTGGATTTCTGTGTAGGAAAGACTGTACTTACTTTGGAGGCTCGCGGGAATTTCCCTGCCCTGTGTGAAGATTTAATCTACTTAGATGTGGGAATGGAGGCAGAACCTGTTGATACAGGGGGGAAAGCAGGATGCCTGTGTGTTGTCTGAGTAGGTATCAGTTCTTGGCAGCTCTTTGTTCTCTATAATTTCGGGGGGTACTGCCTGTAGGCAGAGTGCAGGCTGCCTTCCTCAATATGGCCCCTTAGGGTCAGATTTAGCAATTTCATTGAGACTAATAGGAAGGCTCTTTTGCAAAAGAGTAAGCATGAAATAAGATATCACTACTGCTGAAACTACATACTTCAATTACTAATTCAATATTGAGAAGATAGAGATATTTGACTTTCTGGTACTTGGTTTTCCAGATAGCAACAAGTAATCTGTAGTGTTTCATTGCAGCAAGATACTGGATTCCTTTTCAACTTTGAAAAGTCTACTGTATGATGACAATCACAAAGTGTAATTCCTAAAGTGTCTGAGTGGTTTGCCATTTAAACTTGGATTTAGGTGGTGACAGTTTTCTCCTTTCTCAGATCTGCTGGCTTTTTTGTTAGCCTTTGTCTTGCCTAGACTTGGATTAAAATGAATGTTTTCAATCACAGGTTAACCTTTTGCTAAGTATGGCCCACAGTACAGTATACTAAGGGTATGAATGACATTCAAGTAGCTGTGTAGATGTTAATGGTTATGCAGTGGGACGGGATCCTACTTTACAGTTTATCTAGCTATAGTTGCAAGGTATTATTGTTGGTCTTTACACTTCACAGATGGAGAGGAATTTATTAACAGACAGCTGCACATTTTTATTAGCCTTTTCTGAGAATAATTAGTAGCTTCTGTCTGCTAATTATTCATATTTTTCAAATCTTTTGGGGGCAGTAAATAAGGGATGTTTTGATGAAAGTAGGACTAACTGAAGTGCATGCACATTGTGAATATATTTTAAAAAAATGTGTTTAAAACTCATGACAACTCAGTTTCACGTATGTGTTGGGTACCTACATGGAAGGATGAAAACTTATTGAAATGTTTGTTAGGACCAGGTACGCAAATCTGGTTTTCTGTTAAAGAAAACTCATTGCTCTTACAGTAGTAGAACACTTAACTTAGCAATGGCCAGTACTGATCTTGCTCAGAGATTGTTTAACTTAATAGAATGTGGCATTCTGTGTAAATTATCAAATTTGATTGGTAAGTGCCACAAACTCTCTCTGGAACACACATGACACACAGTTATTCGTGCTTGCTTGATGAATTTATTAATGTGAGTAATTCTTGATTGTAGTTGGATTCATAGATCAATTCAGTACTGTATTCCTACAAGACAACCAAAATCCTGTCCTCTAGCCTTAATAGGCTGAAGTGAAAAAAAAACATTGTGTTGAAAGTAAAATCTGCAGAACAGCGACTTCATTCAAGTGAAGTGTGTGTGCCTGACTGAATGGAAAAACTGGCATCTGAGATAACAGGAAGACTCTAGCTGTAAGAAAACAATGGTAATATCGAATTCTTGATTGGTTTCATTAGAAGATGTTATAGAATTATGCAGGAACCTTAATGAGAACGGGTTGGAGGCAATACAGGAAGGAGGTGTCTAGTTAGTACAAAACTGTCATTAATTTGCCACAGATTTGCTGGGAAGAACGAGGATATTTTCATGTGTGAAGAACTAACACTTCTGGGGAATGAACATGTGCACAGTAGTGTAGAAAACAATCCAAAATGGTTTACGGAGCAGTTACATTTTCATAGCAAGAGCTATGGGAGAGGATCATGAATTTTTTTTTTCTTTCTTTTTGGTCCTCTGTCATGAACTTCTCCCTTATTTCATAAGTTACATTAATTTTCCTTGCTTTGACATGTGATTCCTCTTAGTTCTCTACGGAGATATTCACTGGCTATCTTTCTCCATCTTGGTCCTTGCTGACCTCCTCCTGAATGGTCATGTGCTTTATAAATCATGATAAGGAGGTTTAAAGTCCATAGTGCTTCATTTATACTGTAAAAATATGACAAGATGCTGTGAAAGTGCACTAAACTTGTTGTGGTTTGTGGTAATGCTTTGTGTTTGCATGAATGCAGCAGATGATACCAATGCTGGAGTTAAATAGTGTTGCAACTGGGGGACTTGAGTAATTCAAGCAAGGAGGATAAGGCACGAGAAAATCAATGACAGACTTCTCATGCCACTAATTAATTAACAGTCCATTTTACATGCAGAAGACCATCTGAAGGGGAAGAAAAAAAATTTCCAACAGCAAAAAAAAAATAGTTATTTCCTAAGAGTCAGGGTGATTGGTGAATTTGCATTATTTGCTTGCCTCAAAGTTACTGGAATGTGATCTCTGTACTAGCTTTTGAAGAGATGTGGAGAGTGTGAATAGGTAGAGAGAGTAGATAGCAATATTGCCCTTAGACTTTGCTAAGAAATGTGTAGATGTGACATGAGGCATGAGTAAATATTAAAGGTTAAGATTAATTGGTATCTCAACTAGAATTTTTGAAATCCCTTTTGATTCCTGACAGAAGTGAAATAGGCAATGCAGTTATGAACTGTGCGGTCCTGGCTTTTATGCATCGTCATTTTGCAAGTATGCTGGTGGTGTTTTTCCATGGGCAACTAGAAGGAATTTTTCTTCAAAAGTGAAGAACAGCTCAATACTTCAATGCCTTGATCTGGCATTTGACCAATGAGTGCAATCTAACATAAATGTCCGATACAATACTTGAGTAAATCACGGTAATAAATTTTTCTGTGGTAAGTCTGGGGCAGATGTTACTTTTTTCCCCAGTCTTTCTCTACTATTCTGACCATGTGTCGTGGCACTAAGTTGGTATGACTGTTTCCAGTGAGGATAACATTTCATGGGAGCAAAAAAGAATTGGATGATCTGATGGGGGTTTGTTTATCTATTTGGAGGTTTTTTGAAATTACTTTCTTTGAGTGTTGGTATTGTGGTGGTTTTCTTTGTTGGACTTTCTGTTCTTTTTAACACAGTTGGTAGCAAAATCAGACCCCACTGTTATGAATGAAAAGCTAAAAACTGATCTTTCTGTTCTGCTGTCCTCTCTTGATATAGTCTGAGTGTTGCACATGAGTTGTGTCTGCAGTGTGGAGCTCTAGGAACCATTCCCAAAATCATGTCCAAAGCATAGACATGGTCTTCTAGTTTTCAGTACTTTCTCTCTTCCAGCTCCCATGTTTCTCCATGTCAAAATGCTTGTTCCTTTTCTGTGCATAGGATCTTTAAACTCTGGATGACAGATCCTGACGTTTGGGCTTAGATAAACTTGTTTTGTTATTTTATTTTTTCTTAGTAAGTGTGATCTTGTACCTTAATTTATTGGTCCTTAGAGTTTCTGCTGTGGTGGTACTTGGAAGTGTAAGGAAAGAAGTGCTGGCAGCACCTGGTCCATTCTATGTTCACTTCAGCAACTGCATGTTTGTCTTGACCCTAGCACATTAGTGCCAACTCTGTCACTATTTCTGTACAGTTTGGAGCGTTTTTATAAATATTTATCTGGAATGTTTAGGCCTGCAGCCATACAGAAATCATTAATGCCTCCCTAGCACTCAGGTGTTGCCAAATGGAATGCCAAATCACATTTAGCCAACTGTCTGAATCCACCTGAAGTGCCTGAATGATTTAATTGATCCACCTGATGGATTTATTTGGGAGCCACTTAAGATACAGTACTATTGATTACAAATGTCCCAGATATTTACAGCCATAGGTATTTAAGGGAATTTAATTTTTAGGTTGCTGGAGGTCTTGGGGGGTGGTATGTTTTAAATAGCTTGCTGAACTTACAAAACATGCTGTAATGTATAATTTGAAGAACTAAAAGCTAGTAGTTGACAAAGAAATTTAACATTTAGAATGAATTTTTATAGAGAAAAGTATAGGGTTTAGATTGATAATATATGTTGTATTCACTCTCCATAGTGAGTAAGTGAGCTTCAGGTGACCAGCAGCCTTTGAGGTGGCTTTGAAATAATCAGTTATGTTACAAGTTGACAACACTGGAATTGAACGTTCACTCCAATTTTGACTGACTGGAAGACCTAAAACTTAAATCCGTAACTCACACTGACTCATAACAGGATTAATCAGCAAAGGTCTCAAGATGAACTATGTTACAAGCCAAAATAAAGTGATAATATTTATTAATGTGGTTTGAAATACTGAAGCTAATCTGGAAATTAGTCAGTATGTGGTGAGGAGACAAGGGTATTGCAAATGCCTTTTTTTTTTCTTGCAGACTGACTAGTGGATTTTTTCAGTATCCAGACTTTTAAATGAAAAGTTCCATTTCGCTTGAAATGTACCTTTTTGGAATAGTTATTTTGGTAGTAAAAGTAATCTTACCTTAAAAAAAAAAAAACAACCACTTCCCCTTTGTAAGAAAAATTACTTTGAATTTGCCATGTCTTCTATATAAACCTGAACAAACAAATGTTTTTAAGAGAAAAACACATTTCCTATTGATTTTGTTTCAGTTACTTTAAGGGAGTCTGATTTTATTTGGTTACTGCAGGTTTCAGGCCTATTATTTGCTGTCTAATTGAATACATTTTTCCTGACTTACAGTGGAAGAATCCACAAGGTAGAATAAAGCATAACGGTTTGAAATTAATTGTATTTGGTCTGCTACTTGTGATCCTCTTAAACCTGCTTTCAGTTGGCTGGTTTTGCCAGTTGGAGTATTAGATATAGCAAATTTGACTAGATAATGTTGTGCCATGAACCTTGCCAGATGGAGAAACTGGCAAGAATCTGGCACTTTGAGTATGCTTTTCAGATCCTGGCCTTTCAGAGTAGTAGATACAGGATTTTTCCAGTGTCTTCCTTGGAGAACCACATAAGAGATGCGGGGGAGTATATGCAGGGGAGGGAGTATTTGGGTTCCCTTGTCAGCCGTATCATTCTCTACGTCAGGCTGTAGTGGGTAGGAGTTCAAACACGCAGGTTCCATTTCCTGCTCAAACAGTTGTTTATAGTGACCCTTAGGGACGAAGCAACAGAAGGAATATAAACATTGCATGAGCAACAACTGCAAGCTGACAGGCAATGAGCTTGCCTTACTGGCTGGTTAAATACGGCTCCTTTATTGCAAGGGGAAGGGAAGCTAAAATGAAGTTGAACGTTTCAAGGAAAAAAAAAAATGAACCAAATCTGAAGACCCTCAAAATGTCAAATAATTTGTCACACACATTCATCTGTTAGCTCATAAATGTCACTTCTTGTACAAAGCCTTTCCAGCTTTTTGTTGCATCTGAGTTTCCAGAACATTTCAGGGCCTAGAGCTGGGCTTTAGAGTTAAACTGTTTTTTTTCCAGGTTTTTAAACAGGCCTCTGAATCAGGCATCTCTTGTAATTTTTCCTTCTCTCCTGGCCTTGAAAAAGGATCTGTGCTTCTGTGAGAGACATCTTGAAAGGTGGTTGGCAGTCATGGAATCAACTAGGAAAGCGTTTTATTTACTTCAGTTACTTGGCTTGAAAGCTAAGCCTCGGGACTGTTTCAGCTTTGTTAGTGTGCATTTCCTCACGGCTGAGTCACTGAAAACACAGACTTGCTTTTAGGAGATCTTTTTTCCCCCTCCTCTTAGCTGTGATTTTGTGATACTTTAGAGAAACAACCGACCAACCCCTGCCCCCATGCCATTTTCTTCCTGCTTCTTTAAAGTTTTGCAGGAGCAAGCTTTCAAACTGTGCGTGGCAGACCATAGCTGGGGGTAACAATATTTTGCCGAGTGGTCCATCTTATATTTCAGTAGTTGTGCTTTTCTTGGGTCTTCAGAGCTGCTGCTAAATATCCTTTTTAACCATTTTAACCTGTGTTGGGTGGATCTCTGAAACTGCAGGCTGCTTCCGGAAGCCTCTTGGACTGTGTCACAAAGAACCAAGCTCATGTTTATGATCTAGGTGCATGAAATTGTAAGTCTGCCCTTCTAATAGAACATTTAGGTGAGCCTTCAAAAAAAAGGGGGGGGGGGCGCTATTCTTGCCAAAATTATACTAGCCATGTGGTTTCATACTGACTTTCTTTACATGAACATATTTTCAGTGTACAACAAAAAAATTATTGATACTCAATAAATCTACATTTTTAGCTGTGAAATTTATTGCCAACACAGTATCATTAAATATAGAAACTAATGAGTTTTTGTTAATTTGAAGATGCAGTGAACGTAGGTATTGATAATAGCAGGAGTGGGAAAAGTGCCCAAAGAATGTGGTACTTAGTTCCAACTTCGTTAACGACCATCATGTATATATTAAATTAATTGTAAGATCGTTTTCATTCCCTGATGAGCTGCGTTCTGGGTAATGTGCACTCCTATATTTGCTTCTAAAACCCTGATAAATGCAATCTGTTGGAATGTTTTTAAGACAATAGCTATTTAATGAATAGCTTGTGTGTACAGGAGAAAAGAATAAGCTTGATTGCTTACAATCTGACATTTGGAAAAGCATTTTTTTTAGATCTCTTGTATTTGCATATATAATTGCTATGTAATCAAAACTAAGTGAACTGTAGCTACTTGAATCCAAAAAATGAAAGGCAATCATCTTTACAGGGGGAAATATCCCACTCACACGCAAGCCTGTCTGAATATTAGAATTATATTCTTCTTGTGTTTAATTATAGGTGTCTGACTGAGCAGTAAATTTATGCCTGTGTATTAAAGGAGTGAATGTGACCCTGAAACATCAGCTTTCCTTTGTTGAAGGAAAGCATTGGCATTGAGGGAACTTAACAGTGTTGTGTATTTTGGTGATAAGGGATTGTGCCAGAATAGCTGTTAATTACCTGCTTTGTTTGATATGGAAAGTAGTGGTTCCGCACTTTTCTTCCCACCAGTGACAGTACTCAATTAAAACTTGTATTAAACAGTGATAATGCCCTCGTTTATCTGGTGGGGAAGACGTGAGGTGAAGAAAATTAACAGGATTTTTCAGCTGTTTGGAGGCGGCTTTGGTGGTGGTTTTTTTTTT
>VXBJ01003456.1:835365-1042317 GCA_013400055.1 Nycticryphes semicollaris
TTTTTTTTTTTTTTTTCATGAACTTGGTGACAGTAAAAAAATCTGAATTCTGTGGGTTTGGTATGTGGTGGGTTTTTGTGTGGGGGGGTTTGTTCTGTTTTGGTTTAGGTAGTTTTATTCTTTATGACTTTTAAATCTTGCACTTCAGTAATAGTGGCTGAAGTTGAAGTTAAAAAAATCCTGAACTGTAATGTGGAAGTTACTAATTCATAAGACACTTGCCCTATTCTCTTCCATGACAATCCTTTGTATGAAGTGTCTGTTGCAAGGGTCCTTATTTCACTGTTTTTTGAAATTTTATTGCATTGCTCGCATGTCAGAAAAGGAGGTATTTTAAAATTAAATTTATTGCCTGAGCTTTTCTGTATTTGAAGCGTGTTTTCTGATGTAATTGGTTTTCTAAGATTCTGTAATATTTGTTATTTTATAGAGAAGTGTACTCAGATCTGATTTTGCAAAATCTTATTATTAGCTTAATATTTTCCCCGTTGATTACTGAAGTATGTGACAAAACTAAATGTATTGTTTGGGTGGGAGCCATTTAGTCTGAGATTGGATTCTCTAAGTAGCAGGTCTTTTTTGTGTATCTAAACACAAGTAACAAGGAGGAGCGTAAGGCAAGGAGGTTAAGGTAGAAGAAGGTCTTGGAAATCTGTTTGGATCTTAGTGTCCTTCAGGTAGCAATGCTGAAGAATATTCTAAAATTGAAAATGTACAAAATTTAACAGTAGGCAATATGAGAGGGTATAGAATTATTACTGTAGCACTTAAATGCTTTTTGCTGCATTCATCCAAAGAAATTAAGGTTTGGTGTTTTACTTACAAAGTTTGGAAGGTCTGTGTTCAACCAACTTGAACAGTTTTATTCTGGAGTGATAGCTGAATGTTTGATACTAGACTAATTTAGCAAAAAATGTGAACCAGTAAGTGAAAAGGAGTAATTACTGTAACAGCTTTAAAGCCTGTACGTGAAATTCCTTTGAAGATCTCAGTGGATATGGCAAGGCATGGTAATTCAACTAGAACGCCAGAGCTTCAACTGTTAGGTGAATAGAGGTCACATGAAGAAAGTAAGATTGATTGCCTGCATTAATTAGGCACAATTAATAACGTTTATCTAGAAAGTATATTGCACATACTGAATGGTTAGCAGTAATGACTAGTCTTAGATTACTAGTCTTAGAATTAAACAACAACAAAAAAAAACCAACCCAAAACATTGCAGATAAAACAATACCTTAATAGGCTTTGTAAGTTATGGAAAACTTGAAAGATAATCTCTTTTTTTGTTGAAAACCTAAACAGTGTCATTGTTGAAGAGCAGAAAACTAGCTTTTATTTGGTGGTCGAACCTTGTAATCACACAGGACACAAGCAAAGTGCAGTGAAAAGTCAGTTTAAAAAAAAAAGTTTTAATTGCATCAATCTGTCATGGTTTATGGAAAGAAAACTCTAGAAAGCCTTGCTTAGTTGAGATCTCATAATTGTTATGGTTTTGAAGTGGTATGGTGGGGTTTTTTTGTTTTTTTTTTTTTTAAGTAAATGTTCTTCTGGGTATATTAAGTGACACATTTCGTGAAATTATTTAATTGCATATAATTAGCAGTGCATTTTTATGTGACTATTGATTACAGTTTCTTTAGATAATTCATAAAGTCAATAAATGTAAACTTGTTCCTACTCACCACGCTAATCCCCTTTCATACAAAGTAAACAGTGATAAGCATTAAATAAAAATTTGATAAGGTGTTCTATGATCTGGCATTTTACAGTTGTGTAATCTCTGCTTCTTTAACTGTTTTCTAGTTTACTTTCTTTTGCACTGTGGGGAAAAAAAAAAGTGGATTGTGAATTTGAGATGCATTTAGATTAGTGGAATTATTTCATGGCATAACAGTGCTACAATACAGTATTAGTATAACTTTGTTAGCTCACCTGTGTAGGGTTAGGTTCTGCAGTGATTAGATAGCTGCCTATGGTCACACATGACCATTGAATAGTCGTTTCACTTTATAGGTGAGTGTTGCAACCCACACTGTCCAATCACGAGTAGTTTTTCTAAATTCAAAGCTAGTTCGTTGAAACTTCCTTAAGCTATCATGCATTTAGTATAAAATCCCAAATTCAGATGAAGTTGAGGACTGTATTCTTCCAGAACAAAGTCTTAAATAGATATATCATATGTTTTATTCTCTGTAAAGCAAAGATAATGAGCCTATCAGATTTTTCTGTTTAAGTTAAATTGTTCTGATTCAACTTGACTTTGGTCACTTGAAAATAATTTACTAACATTTTTGAGCATTTTTTTTATTATTCATTTCATTTAGATTTTTGAGAAACTGTTTCATGTATTTTCTTTTAGAGAAATTTCATTTTTCTGTATACAAAATTTAAAAAAAAAAATTGTGATATTCAGGTTTGAATAGGTGCATTGTCACATAATCTCTACATGCACATCTTTTTTGCAGTGTGGAGTAGTATTTCTGTCTTGAAATTACTTGTAGTGTTAAAATATGGAAAGGTAAAGGAACTTTTTCTCCTTTAGCAGTTGCCTTTCCTAAACCCATTTTGCATGAGCAGGCTTTCCCTTGTGTTTTTTGCTATTTTTCTAGAACTTGCAATCGCTTTTGGGGGAAATCTCAGTATATCTGATTGTGCCCTAGAGTGAGGTTCTTAAGTCTAAGACTGAATGGAAATTTTCTTTTCTCGTCTAACTTTCTTTTTTTTTTTTTTTTTTCATTTGAAAAATGCCAGCTGGAATGAACAAATCAGGTAATTTTCTGCACTCACCCCATCAACAGTTTTTTTTTTTTAAATTTCATTTTTAAGTTGGACAAAAGTGTTGTGTTAAGTCATACGCTTGTTTAAATACCAAAAGTTCACTATCTTGATAACCTTTGGAAAAAGCCCTCAACTTTCTTCTACCAAGAAATAGTAGGATGTGAAAAACCTAGACGCTGAGAGCTCACTGTCACGTCTCCAAGTAGTCCTCCAGTAGTAGTCCTCTGTTTGTTAAACATCCTGGTTACAAAGTTTACCTAACACAGAAGGAAAATTCAGACCCCTTATGCCCTCCCATAATCTGGGTTGATGGTACTTGTCATTTGAAATCTATATACACGTGCTAAACGTGCTTTTGTCTCTGTGATGAAAGCAGTACTGCTGAAAGCATGTCATAAAACTTGTTTTTATTGCAGAGGTACACAGTGAATCATAATTTCCAGCAGGCTCAGCTCAGATCCTGCGTATGAGGTTCAGCAACTAAAATACTGAAAATGAGAACAATATTTTATTTATGGCTGGGACCTATAGAGTATGTCTCACATTTGTACTTCTACCTTTTAGCTGCATAACAATGCACTTCCATGCATCTGGTATTTGAAGTATTCTCTCTGCTGAGGTCATTTTGAACACAACCACACTAGATTTTGAAGTCGCTAGTGCTGCTATTGATGTTATTTATGCCCTCTCTCCCTTTTCTTAGCCATTTGATCAGTTGAGAGGAGAACGTGGTTCTCTCAGGGGTAAACATTCAAAATCTACAGTGAATGAAAGTAAGGAGAATTTACCGTGTAGCCCTTGGAATGTCTGTGCCTGAAAGCTAAGAATTTTTTTTTTTCTTATCAGATTTTGAGTGATTCAGAATTCTTTTCAAGAAAGTGTGAAGAATACGTCTAGAAACAAACTAACAAACTTTAATTCTATGAATTAGCAGAGTCAAGTTTGATGACCTCGGATATGCTCTAAACTAATGTGTAATGATCACTGTCAGAGCAATTCTTTTTCTATTGAAAAGTAGTGGCCTATGATATATTGGGGGCCAGATTAGATCATCCTGACTATTCCTTCTGGTCAAAGTCTCTGAAATGGGGAACAAAATGACTTGGAGTTGAACTGAGGCATAAAAAGAGGTAACAGTAAGATGTAGTGAATAAAACTTCAGTATAGTATTCTGGAATGTTTACTTTATAAAAGCTTTATAAAAATCACAAAAACTTTCATTCTTCTCATATATAGTGTATATATATAGTATGTGTGTGTGTGAAAATGAAATTAGTTTATTGGTGAGGATCAAGCTGAAATATCCAGGCTCCGGTGTGGTTTGGCTACATGTAATCTCAGGGAATTCAGATTTTAAATGTTTTGGGGTTTTTTTTGTATGTAAAGAAGTACTGCATTGGTCATACTGTGAATAGAGCACTACAGTAGCCAATGCCTCATCCTGAATTCAAGAAGAGTATTCAGGAACAAATTTTAATGATTAGAGTACTGGGCATTTGTTGTGTGTCTTGTTACTGGCCTTAATTTAGTTTAGAAAATCTTCTTAGTTTAAACAGATTCAGCAGATTTTTTTTTGAGATTTGTTTGTTTATTTTAAGAAAAGTAGTAAAGTTTGTTCACTTGTGTGACAAATTTGAGACTGTCCTCAAGGATTTTTAAAGAGAAGAAAGCAAGTGAGGCATGATCTCACTAATAGGCAACAGGACATGAAATTCTGCAGCAGTTTTGATGAGATGAGCAAGGTCAGGCCTGAGAGATCAGCAAGAAATTGAGAACAAGTTGTTAAGTATTCACAAAATAGTGATCACAGTAGCAGAAGGCTTTTTTTTTCCCTAACCTTATTCATAAATACTGATTTATCTGTGATTTTTACAAATACATTTTCTGTGATGATAAACAGCTTCTTGATTTCTGCAACCAAGAAGAGTAATTTTCCTGTGTATCAAACTAGGTATTTTACCACTTCTTAGCTAACACGGCTGTGTATGGTTGTCTACAGACCACCAAAAAAATTCTCATTCCCATACAGAAGGGAAACATTTGAAATCCACAAATGAAAAGCTCACTGTGGAGCTGTGTAGTACTTACTTCTGTTTCCGTAGTTTCAGATGTTACACATTCATTCAGACTTAAATCAGCTGCTCCTTGGACTCTTAGTGAATATATACAATGCAAACTTTATTTCTTAGTTTAAGTCTTTATTTTCTTAGGGCCTATACTTATGTATGTGTGTTAGGAAAAACTGTTTGCATCATGGTGGTTTTGAATTTTTGTGCGTGGCATTTTTCTGTACTATTCGATTATCAGATTTAAGAGTTTATTTGTTGGTATCTTCAGAGTAAAGAATTGAAATAACACCTCCTGCCCAAGACAGGGAAGTATTTTATTATAAAAAGAATAACTTACTAATAGGTAAATTGTTCTTCATGATGTAGTATGTTAGAGAGAGCCGTTAAAACAGTTGAAATATATTTAAGTGTCCAAATAAAGATTTCATATCTCACTTCGAGACCCCTCATGTCTCAAAGATGACAGCTTTTTTATTTTCAAGTGATTTGGTTTGTCTGCGTATTTTATCCTCTTGATCTCTGTTAATTTCTTCAGAGAAGACAAGCTATGCCTACTTTTTACCTTGTGTGCACTGCAACTGAAATGTATCCCTTGTCTTGTGGAACTTGAGTGTTGGTGTGTTGAATGGTTGTATGTTGGTCTACTAAGTCAGTAGTCGCTAACATTTTATTTCAGGTGGATTCTGACTTTATTTATCCCCGTTACAAGAATGTGACGTTCTATTTATAAAAGGGGGGGAACATCTTATTAATCCTACCCACAGGGTAAGGGGTTATGTCCGAAACAGGAAGGTTATGGAGGTTATACTGAGTATGCATGGCTGAGCGCAACTTGCACTGAAAACTTTAGTTTTTTACTTCTTTTTTTAAAAAAAACAACTTTTGTCGAGTATTACTGTGGTTTGTTAAATAGTTAAAATGTGCTTTACTAACAGGAAAAAAAGTTATTTTCTAAAGTATTGTAGTCACTTCTTTTTCATAACATTTAAATTGGATTTAATGCTTCGTATGAAATACCTATGTAGGTAAGAGATAAATAGTAGCGTGGGTTGGATGTGTTGGAAACTGGCCTGTTGGAGAGCAGCGTAGGAGAAAGGGACCTGGGGGTTCTGGTGGACAGCATGAGCCAGCACTGTGCCCTTGTGGCCAAGAAGGCCAATGGCATCCTGGGGTGTATTAGAAGGGGTTGTAGTTAGTAGGTGGGGAGAGGTTCTCCTCCCCCTCTACTCTGCCCTGGTGAAACCACATCGGGAATATTGTGTCCAGTTCTGGGCCCCTCAGTTCCAGAAGGACAGTGAACTGATGGAGAGAGTCCAGGGCAGAGCCACAAATATGATGAAGAGAGTGGAGCATCTCCCATACTAGGGAGGGAGCTGGGTCTCCTTAGCTTGGAGGATACTGAGGGGTGACCTTATTAATGTTTATAAATATGTAAAGGTGAGTGTCAGGAGGATGGAGCCAGGCTCTTCTCAGTGACATCTAATGATAGGACAAGGGGCAATGGGTACAAGTTGGAACATAAGAGGTTTCACTTAAATATGAGGAAAAGCTTAACAGTGAGGGTAACAGAACACTGGAACAGGCTGCCCAGAGAGGTTGTGGAATCTCCTTCTCTGGAGACATTCAAAACCCGCCTGGACGTGTTCCTGTGTGACCTGATCTAGGTGTTCCTGCTCCAGCAGGGGGATTGGACTAGATGATCTTTCAAGGTCCTTTCCAATCCCTGATATTCTGTGTTCCACAGTAAAAAGGGTATTAAAAATGTTGCTTAAAAAAGGTAAGATATTTTTGTGTCATTAGTATGTTTGATAGTCTTAAAGTGAATGTGACACAATATAAATACACTCTTGTTTAAGTGGGTGGTATAATGGGTGTTGAAATAACCACAGGTGTCCTTAAATCACAATTTTAATTCAAAGGGTCTTTACTTAATTTTTTGTTGAATTATGCAGGATTGAAGAGGCTGGCACACTCTTAAGCAGAGTAATGCCTAAGCTCTGTAATTTAATCATATTAGTAGTCATCAAAGGACAAAATCTTCTTGGTGTCACAAATTATTGGAGGTTTTCAGTGAGTGGTATGGCACTATGTTTGGATTGATCTAATGATCAGTTCTCCTTAAAAGCTTTAGGACATCTGTTGTCACTGTTTCATCTGTATCCTCAGGAGTCAATTGCATTTGTGACTTTCTTAAATTGTCCCCTGAACGATTGTCTAAGCAGCAAGGGCAGCTCAGGGGAAGTAGCAGTCAGGACCACTACTTGCCATGATCGTTGGTTGTTAAATAAACTTAACTTGTAGACTTACGCTTCACTTTCCACGATATGAGATACACAAGAGTTTGCAATAAATTGGTTTTGGTTTAACTCCAAGTTTGCTATTTCACCATTTCCACCAATAAAGTAAGAAGTTTTGATGGAAAGGATCAAGGACCCCCCAAAAAACCTGCAAACAGCAAAACCCCAAATCAAAACAACCCACCTTTGAATTACAGCCCTGGAGCATTTAACTCCGTGCTAGTTCTGTTTGAATCAGTGCCTGCTGCTTGTTGCAGCTGAAGAAGTAACATTATACTTGTTGAGCTAAGTTGGGGAACAGGTTGAGCGTAAAGACGCTCAGGTCTTTGGCCTACCTACTCTTGTGCAGAATTCACATTACCTAAGTTGCTTAAGCCAGTGATGTCCCTGAAAGAAGTACTTATTAACTGTGCCTTGTGTCCCCTGGTGTTCCTATCTGAGTATATCAAGATAAAACACTCTCTGTCAGAGGAGGGTGTTGAAGCTGTCTAATGTTCGTTTAGGATTTCAGCAAGATCACATTCCATGTAAATAATGTGATCTGTGAGGATCTTCAGCCTGTTCACTTATTTGACTTTAAGTTAAAACATTGACTGCAACCCTGAACTGGCTGAGCATAGTTTGTCTGTAATGTATAATTTTAAGACAACGTAACGTCTCATGATAGTGATTTAAGTATGTACTTTGGATATATTTTTCTTGTTTTTTAGGCATTCTGCTTTGGGGGTTTTTGGTGATTGCATGTTTTTCATAAGCAATGTTTTAAACTTCCCTGTTTGCCAAAACATGTATAGTAATTACATAGTTGAAGTATGAGTAGAAGTAATAGACAAGGGGCTTTAAACCATTTTTTGAATGGATTACATGGTACTGCCCCATCTTAATTTAAAATAAATGAGCTATTACAGTTGCCTCAACAGTAACATGTATTATTTAAAAATACACTGTTCCTCTCTGCTCATGAGCTATCCTCTTTGCTCATTTGCATCTAGTATGAATTTGACTTTTAATTATTTTTTTTTTAATTGGCCTCATGCCATCAGATGAGATGATTTAGAAAAACCATTGCAGCAGCTTTTACATTCTGATAACTGCATCACTGTAGTGAACATTCAAACCGTCTTAGAGGCATGTTACTTGTGGAAGAGAAAGTCATGTTTGTCTCTCTTTAACAGCTAGCCAGCTCATGGGTTTTTTTTATTCTTTCCCATTTGCAAAGAACTTCTAAAAATTGTTTTTGTACTCAATTTGCTGTTTTGAAACATAAAGAGGCCCTAAAAAGGACTTGAGCTTTTTTCCAATTGCTTTTTATCTTAAAATTTTAAAATAGAGCCTCAATCAAATTTCTAACTAATGTTTCACCTCTTTTTTTTTTCTTTTTTTCCTTTTTTTTGTTATTATGTGTTAATTTTCAAAACTGTGTGTAAATCACCAGTAGTAATAGTGTGGGAATACTCTAACTCTGGAAAGTGATTTTGTGTTGTTCATTACTCTGATTAAGGATAACTTGAAGGAGTTGGGGAGAAAAGGGAGCAAACTGACTTTTTTTTTTCTTCTTTCGTCTGTGACTTAGTATCTGTTGATTTTTGCATTGTTTTCCCTTAACTAGGTTGTCTTAGATTATGGCTTCTTGGTATTTCAATCTCCAGTGTAAACAAGAAGGAATAAATTGTGTTCAGTGCAGGATAAAAGAAAAACCCTAATTCCAACTCTTCATGCCTCTCTTAAAACATCTTAAAGAAGCAAAATAGGGCACAAGCCCAATTTTTTTTTGCTTTTCAGGTCTCCTTTAAGAGCAGAGACAACCATGATCCAGCAGTTTTGGAGGTAGAGGCAAGTAAATGTTTTACTTCTTGTAAAGATTCCAATAAGTTTTTGCAAATCACCTATAATTTGAGGAGACCCTGGTTGAAAAAGAATCTCAACCCCATGTTCCCTAAATGGTGAATTTGCTTTGTATGCTTGATGTGAGGAAAAATACAGTTAAGCTTTTATTGCTTATTGACGGGCTTCACATCAGTTACACGCTGTTGCAGTACCTACTAGGTGTAAAATAGACGAGTTTAATATTAGCAAGGTGTTTGTGGTGTTCTTGAGGTTTTTTTCTTTGAACCTATCTTCAAAATGTAATTATGTGGAGTGGTTCATCATAGTGATTTTCTTTTTTAAAAGAAAAAAAAAGTAGCTAATATTTGCTACCTCCAACTGCTGGTGTTCATATCAGCTCTTTGGCATTCTCACGGAGGGCGGTTCAACAACTTGGTATGTACTGGGTCTAGACGTGTAATTATTTCTATGCTGGGGACATTTCTGGGAGTTCATGTTGTTTTTCCTTAAGGTATCACTTGTGTTCTTAAACTAGTATTTTCACTCTTTTTCTGAAGGCTGTATTGGAGGTACAGGAAGGACCTATCAATCTGTATTGCTGAAGTTTTAAAAATTATCAGCCTCTGAGTGCTGCTACTCATTAGGAAATTTGACTCCTTCAATTATCTCAGGCTGCATTTCCAGTGCTGCTGTCAGGCAATTTAAATCCACACTTGCTGCTCAGGTACCACTTGCACAGCCATGGCTAGGTACGCTTTCTCCCTTCCTTGACACAGTTACCCGTGACCTAAATGACTGTGATGACCTGCTTTGGTGCTAAGCCAGCTGGAAACTAAAGCTGGAAACTTCCTGTTGCTTTTGAGAATCATTACTGGATCACAGGTACTTTATCATGTCAAGGTGGCACTGGCAGCACCAATTTAGACTAGCTTAAACTGTTGTGAGACTACAGGTTTTCGGCAAAGTGTGGTAATTGTTCTGGAATTAGCTGAACTGGATGACCATGTCATCTTGGTATGCTGTGGAGATAATTCTTTTTACACCTTCAGATGATAACTGCGGGTTCCCAACGTGTTTCTTAGACACAAAATACAGAGCGTGCAGGCTTGAAATAGCCGTCCTGTCTAGCACTAATGAACTTTCTGCTTTGTTTAATTTTCTTACTTAAGGATGCAGACATTTGAAACTGACCAGAATTTTTTGACTGTGATTGATACTAGATGGGTACTCACTGAGAACTAGGAACAGTACACTTGCCTTTTAATTCTTTGAAATACCAGAGCTGTGTTTCGAGAAGGGCTGAATTGTTCAGTGGTTTTGGTGTCCTTTTCCCACTTGAAAGTAGTGAGGTTCATTTGTGACATATCTGGATGAATTCTTAACTTGTAATACAGTGCCAAGATTAAAATGTAATAGCAAATACTACAAATCACAGAATCACAGAATATCAGGGATTGGAAGGAACCTTGAAAGATCATCTAGTCCAATCCCCCTGCTGGAGCAGGAACACCTAGATCGGGTCACACAGGAACGCGTCCAGACAAGTTTTGAATGTCTCCAGAGAAGAGACTCCACAGCCTATCTGGGCAGCCTGTTCCAGTGTTCCATCACCCTCACCTTGAAGAAGCCTTTCCTCATATTTAAGTGGAACCTCCTGTGTAACGTGGAGATTGTAAATTGGAACCTCCAATTGTAACATGGAGAATATTAATGACAAGTAGCGTGCTGACACTGTTAATTCTTACATTTCTTTGAATGATTTGTAAGGAGTGTTCTTCGAACATGCTCAGTTAGGAAACAACTTTTTGAGGGTTTTTTTGACCTTCCTTTTCCTTACCATCAATAAAAAGAGACAGTTTGCATTGCTTCATAACTATGCAGGAATAAATGTATTTGTGACAGTTTAGCTCAACTTTTATTTAGGGAGGTGAGGGGAAGTGTGCTATTCCATGTTCGAGGATTACGATGGGGACAGCAAAGAAGCTAGAGTTTGGTGAACTAATGTGACAGTAGTGCAGTGGGATAAAAAAAATTGCTAGTTAATAAGATGTACTGACCCAAATTAATACCTGTGGCAGTTTGAGAAAGGACACTTGAAAAAGCAGAACTTGCAATTTTGCATAATGAAATAAATCTTAATTTTTCACATTGCAGTGACTTGCAATGGAGCTGTGATAATTTGGTTAATTATAGGTTTTATTAAGTTTGTACACTCAGTTTTACTCAAAATCTTGCAAACAACTTCATCAGCTTCACTATTTGATGAGGAGATGAGATTATTTTTTTTTAATTACATTCCTTTGCTGAATGTTTTTGTACATTTTACCAAAGTTTGTGGGATTCAAAAAGTTCATGTGAAACTGGATGTCTTTTTGGAAGGATGATGCTGTCTCCTACACAGCAGTTGTAGAACTGCTAATTGAGTGGGAACTTTAAAGATGCATTATCTAGACATTGTCTCCTAAGAGTGATATACATGTGTGCATTGTAAGTATTGTGATATTTGGCTTCGAATTAAAATTATGAATAGTTTTCACTTTCTTTTGTGTTTATGTACACAGCAAGAGATTTATTACATTTTATTTTCAAGTTTAACAAGCAGTCAGAAATATTTTTTCATAATGATTCCTTTAAAGAAATGTTACTTCAATAATTTCACTTAAAATTACCTTTTCCTATTAAATGTTCTCATAAGGTTTTTAAATATGCTGCATGCATACTGTATAAAGAACTGATAGTAGTGTATAGTATTTTAAATGAACTGAAAAATTCGTAGTTTTCAGCTCATTAATTCTAGAAAGTGAATAAAGAATTCCAAACCCCAACCTTGAGGACAGATTCAGGGAAGGACCAGAGAGCCCTCTGTGAAAGCCACCAGAGAGTACTGATGGATTTCAATGTTCTAATTCCTGTGAATCATTAAAGTAATACTGCTGAAGGGAACTGCCCAGTGGCTCACTGATTTTTGGGTTTTTTTTTAATCACGGGATTGATGTCACCTTAGAGGTAAGGGGGTAGGATGCTGATCCTGAAGTTCCATCATCTCTGTACTGCAGGAAAGGCTTCCCTAATACTTTATCAGTGATATTCTTAAGAGCCATTTAATATCATTGCCAAGCTGACACTCGGCTATACAGTCTTTAGCTGGCATGACGTTTTAATCTAGCCCTGAGAACACATGCCACGTGCTGGATATCCCTCATTCTGCAGTCGTTATAGTCAATAGAGTCGTTGCATGAAATTGGTCATAAGGAAGTTTTGGAAAAGTGGTCACACTTGGAGTTCTCTAGGTGGCAACTTGGGTGCGTCAAATGCCATATAATTGCAGCCAGGATTTGAGGCAACCACTGCAATAAAACAATGTAATTACAGACTGGGGGCAAAGTTTCAGTCATAAATACCTGGAAAGTTTGTGTGCTGAGATAATCTGAAGCAGTAATTTTCAGTTCTTTCAAGGACTCAACTTGAGTTCATTAGCTACTGTTTGTTGTCAGTTCTGTACTCAGTGACAAATTTGCGGACTTTTCTGTATTGTTTATAAAAAAATTTTGTTTTATTTTTAAAGTGGAAGTTAGTCTTATTTACTTTGCACTAGTCTCATGCCTGCTACTTTGTTTGCTTTGAACTGTTGCCCAGGTTATTTCTTCACAAATAAATTTGTTTTGTAACTGTTGCAACTTAGTAAATATGGAAAGAACAGAACTATTTCAGGAGGAGGGAGTAAAATGATTAAAATCACAAAATAAATATAAATATATTGTTGTGTAATCATCATAAGATTAAATTATTGGTAGTTTTAGAGTAAAATAGTGTTGTTTTAATAAAATAATGGAGATAAAATATAAGGCTAGGCTGTTATTATTAAGTGTATTAAAATCTGGCAGTCTTTAAAGTAATACTATATGAAATGCGATATGAATGGTATATTGTATATTCCACTCAGTACTGTACTACTGGTTGTGGGTCACCATTGAAGAAAAAATTGCTTAAGTCACAGGCAGCAACATACTACAGTGTTATTTATGCACTGCTTAGAATTATTACCGTAACAGTATGAATTCAAAGCAGACGACACAAAATTCACATAACCTATTCCTCAAAACAACAATAAAATAAAATACATTTAAATAAAAGAGGAAGGGAAGACAAAACAAAAAGTGCCCACTGGAAACCTGAATGAATGGAGACTCAACCTTCCTAAAAACATTGCAATTAACTGGTGAGCTTTCTAGCTATGGAGCAAATCAGTTAGTACATGCATTAGAGTGACTCTGAAATTTACCTCTTCAGTTGATTCCAGCTGGTGAAGAACCTCTTACCCTGTGTGGACAGGACAGTATATTTAGTGACATACTGAGAACTTATGCCACTTGTAACTTAATGTCTGTTTTACAACAATATTCTATGGAAAATGAGTTTGCTACATTAGTCCATGGATTTGGCTAATTATCCCCAAATGACCCATGAACCGTAGAGGGGGGCCACTCTCTAGAGGAGAGCAGGCCACCATCTAAGCAGTTGAATAAGAACCACAGGCAATCATCTGTGTAACAGCACCAGCTCACTAAGATAAAGCCTTTCTGTAAGCCCTTATGAGTTTCATGAAGTCTGCTGACTGCAGAATTAACTCTGCGCATCATTTCTGGTCTCATTCCTCTCTAATCCAAAATGCAAGACATCCTTCTAAAGCTTCTCTAAGTCTGAAAACTCTAGAACTTAGAACTATGGGTGAAATCACTGCATAAAGAAATGAGAGAGCGAATAACTAAGTGGCATATTAATTATATAATTTGTTAGTTGAAAGCACTCCTAAATCATTAAAAAAGCTTGGGAAAAAAAAAAAAAAGAAAAAGGAAGAAAACATATGTAATAGGGCAGGATTAGTGCCGCTGTATGATGAACAGGGAAACAGGGCCAGTGAAACCTAGTTGGTTTTCTGTGAAATTACACGTTTTTAGGAGTGTTGAGATTACAATTTCAAATTAAAAGATGCTAGAAGTAAGGTTGCTAATTACAACCTTTTTCTATAAGTGAACTTTTCCTTGGAGTTAATCAGTGTGCTGTGACTGACTAGGTGTTTTGTTTTCTTTTTTTCTTTACCATACTCTTATTTAAATAAATGGGCCATAATATGTTCATTTCTCAGGTAAGCAGCTGAGATATAACATCTGAAGTGGAAAGTGTTGATTGCTTTACACGCCTAACTTGAGGAGAGTGGAAGCTGAGATTTCGGAATACTTAACTTTTAAATGGCCTTTTATGTATCATAGTAAAAAGACATTTGGGGTAAACAGCAGTGCCAAGTGCCCAATCTGCCTGCAGAGTGGGAAGTCAGGCAGTCAGAGCATGGATCCCCCCTACTCTCACCCCCTCTGAGTGGTTGGGAGTGGTGGGGCTGGCGGTGCGGCCTTGCTGAAGGTGTGTGACTGACAGCTGGCAGCTTCCCACAAAGGGATGTGCCTGTGCCCTCCTTTGTGCTCAGTCTGCTGCTTGTGGGATGTGTCACCCAGCCAGTTCAGCTTGCTAAACAGGCAAAACCTAATCTGACAACCGTGGTTTGCTGCTGTCTTAAACTGGCTCTAGAAGGGCCCGGTGAGAGCTGTTGCTGGTGCGAAGAAGAGGGAAGGAAAAAAGAAGGGAGCCAGTTGGTGACAACTGGTCACTCCCACCAAAACATTTCAGCTCTGTTGTTGAACTGCAGACTACAGAAGCAATGCTTCTATACAAGAAAAATCCAAATACCTCTGACTTGTGATTTGGAACAGTTTCTTTCTCTGAGGTGACTCTTAAGATCAGTACTCTAATTACAAGCACAGACATTGTGTTTAAAGCTGGCTATACTCATTTAAGCAACCACTTATGAAAAAGTTTGCTTTATGTTTAGAGCAACGTTTTCTTACTGGCATAAGAGGTGATTTGAATCTAATTATTCAGGGCAGCATTTAGCTGCCTAGTCACCTGAGTCTTCTTGCCATCCCTGCAGTCCTACAGGAAGCAGGACTGATTCATACACCTTCATACATCCCAAGGATTGAAGTAAAAAAGGGGAAATAAGAAAAATATTAGGTATAATCATATCAATGCTGATACCCTGTTTTTCATTAAGGTTACAACTCCACAAAGCTTATGCATGAGATCTGTTGGAACATTGATTATTCCTCCCACCTCTGTTTTTTGCAGTCTGACTGTGCATGGTCTTGTCAAAACTCAGTTATCGCTAACTTACACATTTATCCAGAACAGAAAGAGCCGTTCACAAGCGATGTATTTCCGTACAGGCTTTGCGTTAAAGCTCTGGTGTTGCAACCATGTCAGCCTGGCCTTGGCAACAAAACCAGCTTTGCTTCTCTGTGCACGGCCTCTTTCCTGCATTTTGCTGCATTCTTGTAGCCCAGCAGTAAAGTACTATTGGCAAAGTGTCACTATTTAAAATATTAAAGTTACACGCCTTCATTTACCCTTTCCCCTCCACAACCTGCCTCTCAACCAATTTAAAAAAAAAAAAAAAGTGATGAATGTTTCTTTTCTCTCTTTTAATTTTTTAAACTTCACTGAGTAAAAACCAGTTTCTGTATGCCTCAGGAAATTATTTGAAGCTTAACTGCTACCTAGGTATGTTTGGTTTGAATCATGAACTTTTATTTTTGTTGCTTCAGCAAATAGTAGAAACCTAAATATCACAGTGTCCTAAAATAAAGCTGACAACATATTACTATAAAAATATTTTTTTACAAGTCAGCTGATTTTAAAGAAACAGTAGTAACTTCATATTCTTAAACAAAGATCATTCACCTTTTTTGTGCATATGAAAAGCACTATGAACTTGTTCTTGTTTACTTTAGTTGGGGGGACGGGGGGGAGTGGAAATAGGGAAGACTTTTCCTTTTGATTTTCTTAAATTTAGCTGGCAGTTCTGTCCAGACTTTTAGAACTGCATCTGAAACTCATCTGTTACATTACAGGTTAAGAGGTGGAACTTTTCAATTTTCTCAGCGCACTGAGGTTATGTTAACATGTTCAATCTGAGTTTCTGTTGAAAACGTCCAGTAGTGACATCTTTGTATACTTTTGTGCAAAGATCTGGAGTCAGTGAAATTGTACTTTCCTCACTAAATGTTAAGCAGTTTGTGAAAAGATGTTAAGGAGGTCAGTACTCATGCATTATTGTAAATGTTAACAGCATGAGAAAGCGGGGAGGAGTAGTTCTGTCTTCTTTTAAAAGCTTACAGTTATTTTGTAACTTAAAAAAAGTGATGGGTTGGCATGACTATATTGTCCTTTTACAAAGTTGTCTTTCCAATATGCTTCCTTAAGATCTTCACCAGGAGTTATGGAAAGCAATCTCTATTGATATATCTTTTATTTTTCGTATATATATGGCATGTATGTGCTTCATCCTTAAAAACACCTAAAAGCAAAATGGCTGTGTTTTCAAGCGGAGGCTGAGTCACTGGACTCTGGAAGCGACAGGCAAATTGAGATTAGGAAAGCAGAAGAGTGGATATGTCGGCATTAAAATGCAGGGTGTAAACAGCTCTATTTATTCTCGTAGCTCCAAAAGGTCACTCAGCTATTACATTTTTTTCTCTTTGCATTTCTTTCTCCTCCTTTTCTTTAACAGTGCTGTAAAATCAGTCTGAAGTAAAAGAAAGAAAACAAAACAACCAAACAAAAACCACCCATAAACCCATGGTCATTTATTCTTAATTATTAAAAAAAAAAAATAACAAATTATGTGTGAATAAACGTAGCTTTGTCTGTTTCTCAGAATTTCAATGTAAATGAGTGAAAACTGCAGGAATCAAGCAGGAATAGCACCTGAAGAAAAGTGTGGTTTTATTCTGTTATTTTTTAACCCTCCTGGTTTGTTCAGCATCACTTGTATGTGGAGCTTGTTGTAGAAGAGCCAGAGCACAGGTGTTTGAGGGTGAGCTTAACTGAGAAATGGAGCAATTTAACACTGAGCTCAAACGGTAGAGGAGGGGAGTGTTTGTGCTTTGACCAGATTTGCTATGCAAAGCAGTGATCTAAGCAAGGCAGAGAGGAAATAAAACACAGATTAGAGAAATAAAAGCAGTTGAAATTCAGTCAAGACAGATGCCACAATTGTCTGGGGTAGTTACAGTTGATGAAAGTTACATGATGGTACTTCAAAAGAGGAAAGAAAATGTTTCAAAAATTGTAAAATTATACAACCAGCCTAAGAGCTGATTATGTTCTCTGTTGAATACAAAAACATCGGTTATGTTTTTTACCTGTACAAGTGCTGGTGACTAATACTGCATTGATTGCAGCTTTCAAAATTCAATATGCTGTAATCACCAGTCCAAGTTGCAGTCAAGAACAGTGCTTTGGAGGTTGGTGGTTTTGGTTTGGTTTTTTTAACCATTAAAAAAATTCTCTAGAGAAATATTTGGGACTACTGTACTGTATTAATACAGCTGAGGAGTAGGAGTAACACTTTTCTTTTAAACAATAGAGTAAGTATTCTGAAATGTGAAACCACAGCTTAGCTATTTCCCGTAAGTACTCAAATCATTAAATCATAAGCTCTGATGATTATTTCCATCTTTTGTGTTCATACAGATGAAAGTAAAAGTTTCATATGAATGGAAAAAGGAAAAGCGAAGTGGCTCACTTTGAAGCTGGAAATAAAGGTTCTCCTCAAAGTCCTATTTATACATTTTTTACAGTCATTCACAACTGCAAAAATCCTCTAGTCCCAAGTAAAAGAACAGGACCCCACCTTCTTGTGAGCTCCTTTATCATTGGGCTAGAGATGCCTCCAGCACGTGGTGCTTTTTTAATTTTTCCTCCCTTCCTGGACAAGGATCTGCCATCTTAAAAGGCGAAGAGGAAAGTAGCTTGTTCTGCCTTTCTTTGGCCTGATGTTAGGGTACTCCTTGGAATACCAGCATGGTGAAGTGGAAGCATTTTTAGAGAAGGTGGTACTAGGATCCTGATTGTAATTTCCTGGACCAGTGTACCAACTACTGGAGTGTTACGTTGCAACTTTTTTCTTAAGCAGCTTTCTTGAAGTTGCCATGCCTTGAGTTAGTTTTGGAAAGTACACTAGATCAGATCCTTTTAGACATCAACACTTTTCAGCTCTCCCGGTTTGAGAATACCAGATGAAAAACAGGCATCAGTGTTTTAGTTTAATTAACACTATTTTGTCTCCTAGCACATAATTTAGCTGAGTGGTAGACACCTTGGTAAGTTTTTGCGTAGAAGACAGTTGCATGTGCTAGCAGGGCTAGTATCTTGGCTAGTCATCTCCCTGGGTAGAAATGTAACAGAAAATTAAAATACATTACAACTAGAATACTGCTTAAATAAAACCAGGTATATGCAGAATAATCTTTATGTACTTAAAATTTTGAGTAAATTAAATAGCATTACATAGTAAAACACAACATTACTGGCATGCTGACCCTACTTTAAGTAATATCATTTTTAGGTCATGGATGGGGAATAACTAGTTCATAAAAACTAAAAACTGGTCTAACGTGGATATATTTTCTGTTTTGTTTTTAACATCCTATTTACTGATCAGTATGTTAAGGCTGTAAACTGAGCAGTTTAATATCTCTGTGTAGAAGAATGCATGGTGTATAGGCGTTGCTTGATACTGAGGTAGATGAAAGAATACTTATTTTTGTTAGCTTTTCTGTAGCTCAAGGTGAATAGCAGAATCAGCTTTGAAGTGATGATAATGCTCATAAACGTAAAGGTAGATAGATTTATGCAGAAGTGATGTTAGAGCAGTTGCTGAATTCTCATTCATTCTCCAATGGTACCAATACATACAAAACAAGTTTATTTTCATCCCAAAACAGTGAAGTATTCAGTCTTAGCGGGCAGTTTTGATAGCACTTGACAATACAGCTTGTTCCACAAACCATTGCCATTATTTTTCAACCTTGGCACAGTGTGAAAAATACCAATATGGAAGAATAAAATCCCAGAGAGATGTCATCCTATTTCCTGTTTGACAGATACTTCACCCTTCGCCATGGCGAGTTTCTGCCAGCTCCGCTCTCTGGAGCAGTTCCTGTCCAGCTATAACCGTGCAGAGCAGGGGAATGAGTGCGCTGGCCTTGGCGGTGGCAAAGCCATCCTCTTCGGTCAGCAGACCCTGGCTGTTGGGCCAGCTCGTTGTGCTGTGAAGCCACAACTTCGGAAAGATGTAATGTGGTGTTTCCTGCACAGGGGAACCGTTTGGACTGTAGGGAAGATTTGAAGTTGGAGTGACACCTGATTTGAAGTTTCCTGGGCACAAAGTCTGTGTTGAGACTTTGGGACAGAGAATAGAATTCTCTTCCGCATGTTTAAACAAAAAGTTGTTTTATGAGGTCAGAGTGTTTTCAGAATAGTTCTTAAAAGATCCTTTAGACAGTGCCTTTTGACAATGTTTGACAGCTACTGGATCGTTTAATGTGAGCTGGAAGATACCACTTCTTAATGCAGAAGTGTCTTGAAGGGGGCTTTGTATACAATAACAATGGATAATTAAAGACATACTAAATAATACTAACTTGTCTGACATTCGAAACAGTAAATATGTGACTGTTAATTTAAGCAGTTGATCTGTAGCTTCTGTAGGAGCACACTTCGATGAGAAATTCTTAAGTGTGGAGTGAGTTACAGTGTTGTCCCTGACCAGGTGCTACCCTTTCAGCATTTCTTTGTCACATTATGTTTTCACCAGCTTTCTGCTTGTGAACTGCTACCATTAGAAGCTCAGTAGGAGCAAAAGCCTATGTTAATTTGCCTGACTGTAACTGCACAATTAAAGCAGTTTATCAGCAGGGGTTTGGACAATCAGTGTGTTCCGATGCTTCATGTTATAAAATTACTTCTGTTGTTCAAACAGATACTGTAATTAGTGCATCATTTAAAACTGGTTTTCTGCAGGGCTGGCTTGAAGTTTCATCTGATAAAAACCTCTATTTTTGCTATTTACCTAAGCCCTTTTTTTGTTTGCAGGCTACATCTGAAGTAACAACTTTTATTGAAATGTTAATGTCAGGAGTATGTATTGTGAATACAGGTTTGGGCAGGGAGAGGGTGTTGTTTTCCAGGGGGCTTTTGTTTGTTTTTCACTGGTCAGTCCTGTCAAGACTTAGATTCACTGGCAAAAAATGGAAGGAGAAAACTCCCATGTTTGTATGTACGATTATTACTACATACTAGCATTTAATATCTAGCTCTTGCATAGATGAACAAGTAGCTTCACGTCAGATAATAAAGATAAGTGTTGTTCTGTACCTGGCATATGCTTAATTAGATTTCACTTAGAATAGTTTCATGAGACGCAGTGAGCCAGTCTTTAAGTGGCAATTCCGTATTAAAACATGGCCCCTCATCTCCTTTTCTCAGTTCTAGCACTGACCTTGTATTTGGCACTCAACAGCCCCTTATGATATTATTCAACCCGCTTGTCCAGCAGAAAAAAGGGGAGGTGAAAAGAGGTGTGGTTTTGCTGCATCAGCATGTTATCCCGGCTCCGAAAAGCTGGCGTGGTGCTGGGGCCAGTCCCAGTGGAGGAATTAAGGACTGCCTGGTAATGGGAGTGAACCTTTCAAAGTTGTTAGACTGGTCACAAAACCATGCAGTAAGACAACAGCGTGAGACGATTCAAGTGATTTTGTTTCTTTAGGGCTAGAGCACTCATGAATGTGTATAAGCTAACGTTGGAATTATTTGTATATCTGAGGCTTTTAAGTGGTTTATTCCTTGCACACAATGTTACAAAAATCCTGTCTTCCAGATGTTTTCAATGATCTCTGCAGAGCGTTGAAAGCGCCAAAAACTTAAAAAAAATTCTGTAGCTCGGTTTAGCAGAAAGAGTTACAAAAACAAAAGTTAAGTTGAACAGCACAAGATGGACAACTCTTGTGGCCCATGAAAAGTTGGGACTAATGACTTAGAATGCTCTTTTTCCTAAATTTCTTGGATTCCTCTGGCTTGGTTTTAGGAGTTCCACTGTGTCAACAAAAGGCTGTTAAGTAAGGTATAATCTGTATTGAATGGTTGAGTAATGTTTCACTCAGACTCATAATTCAGACCTGACATTGTGGCATGGTTGCAAATACATATCGACTCTTATTTAAAAATACTTAAACTGGAGCTTGCTTACAATGACCTTTCTGATTTATCACTTCTTAGTTAAATTTAACTTTGTTTCCAAATTGCTTTAAATTAAGATGTTAACTTCTTTAAATTCATATAGTTTCTTTCAAACAATTCTTCCAATTATTTTTAAAACTTTGATAAATATGTGTAAATGTTCTCACTATGAAAAAGAAACATTCACCTAGAACTGTTGTCAATTGTGATGTACTTAGAGCACCATTTGTTAGACCAAATATGATGCTGTGGTAATTTTACTAATTTGCTGAAGTTCTCTCTACATCGTATGTCTTAAGTTTGACTGTGAAAAATAACTACGAGTGATAATTCTGTTTCTTACATCATAGGATAATTCTAATTAAAGTTATTAGAATGTACTTGAATTAAACCTTAGCATTAGCTATTCTAATGCTTTTTAATTTTAGCATTCAGTTTCATTGTAAGAAAACATTCTTTCTGCTTACTCTGGCTTTTCTGTGGGCTTTTTTGGTCATTCAATAGGGAGAGTAGCTGGTTGTAATAGGTTGGTGAAAACAGAATTTAATAACCTATCACTTCAAGATGAGTGAGGATACAAAGGTTCCTTCTCAACATTTACTTGAGTCAGTGGCTTTATTTCTGTAAAAGGCTCCTGTGTTGCTGCTGAACTGTGTGTTTTCTTGTGGCCAACATTACTGGAAATTGCATGAGTTAGAGTGGAAAAAGCACATAGGATGGGAGTTGTGCTTTTTTTAATACTACAGCCCATAGCTTTGTGAAAAAAATGCCATGTGGAAAGCTTCCTTCCACTCATCACATTGCACTCATTCTTTATTGTCTAACTATCTTATCTTCACCTTTATATAAACAGATACTAGGGAAGTATTTCTTTTCAGTGCTTATTTCATTTTCCTTTAATGGCATTCTGACAGCTAGAAACAACTGGATTCTGTTTCACCAGTTTTTAGTCATCAACTTATTTATAGTCAGTTGGCCACACTATGAAGGTCCTTGGGCCTTTGTAGTCAGAAATAAAGCTTGAGACTTTTTAAAAAGCTTTTGATAAAACATTTTGTGATCACTTGCTTTCTGAAAATATCTTTTCTTTTCATCATTTGAATTTTTTTAACAATTTCAGTCAAGCTTGACAGGTGCTATTTTTCCTTTGGGTTTAAAGCTTTCCAAAAATTATTGGCTAGATAGAGGGGAGGCTGAACTTCATACCTCTGGTAGAGGGAAGGAACGTGCTGAGTTTTCTGTTACCTGCTTTGCGTAGCTTACAGAAGACAAGTAAGCTGCAGTCTCTTTCTTGTTAAGTCAATAGTCATACTGAGAAGGAAGCTTTGGTATGGGATATGAAGATGTAAGAAGTGACCTTAAATGACCTTAAAGAACTGTGATGCGGGAGATACAAGACCGTAACTTGGAATTACTGTGGTAGGGTGAATGGGAAATGGAGAACGCAAATCAACAGGGAGCTGGACTTCAGTGGAATGTATAGATGTGAGTTAATTGCATCGTCTGCCTGTTTTTTGGATCCTCCTAAATCCCTTTCCAAGAAAACAAAAAATTATAAAAAAACCCTTTTGTAGTTGTGTTACTTTTATATTTGTGCAGCTAAATTTCAAGTTGCAGCAAAACTATTTTTTTTAAACTATCTGATCCATTGACCTTAATACCAAGATAAATATTGAGCAGTTTTTTCAAGTCCATTATTGTCTATAGGTACCCTGAGGATAATGAGCCTGTTATACACACAGGCAACAGAACGAAAGCAAAGTCTGTTTACAGAATTAGGCTATTTTTAAGGATACTGAAATTTCTGCCAAACAAAGAGCACAGTGAAATTTCATCTCCCAGTTTTGTTGCTCTTGATGTTCTTTAATCTAGCAGGCAAGAGAGTTTGGTTGTAATTAAGCTTTTCTAATATTGTTGTTCCCCAGGTTGTGGCATAAATCATTTTACTCCATAGTTTCCTGAATCTTCACTGCCTCCATTTTTCCTGTATAATTCTTCAATAAACAATCTCTGGGATGCAGGAAAACTTCATGCTATAAATTACTTCTTGTGCATGTAATATAATTTTGAATCTGTGCAATTGAATTTCCTTATACCAAGTTTTTTATTCAGGTTTCCTGGTTTTCTTGGTGCTGTTTATTTCTTCTGTGCACATGCCCGTTCTGCTGTGGTAACAAATGTTTTTTGCCCAAAATAACAAAAATTGCTCTGGGAGTTACACCTTGCTTTTTTTATAGGTAGACCTGACAGCCAGGCTGAATTTCTCAACAGTTGCTACTGAAGGACAAGATGCAATGGGCACACAGAAGTCAAAGAAATTACATTTAAACATAATAGAAAGCTGTTGTTTGTTTGGGTTTTTTTTACTGTGACTGAACACTGATTGAAGACTGATGGGCTGCCTGGAGAGGTGATGGAGTCTCCATCCTTGGAGATACTTAAAACCTGGCACTGAGCAACATGCTCAAGTTGACCCTGCCCTGAGCAGGGTGTTTGGACTGGATGACATCCAAGCTCATTTCCCACCTCAGCTATTCTCTGGTTCTGTGAAGTAGTCTGGTTTGTTTTAGCTGCAATTTACTTTCTGCAAAGTTATGCAGCAAGGCAAATTGTAGTCATTCACTCCTGCCCATCTTGTCACCATTTTTTCCCCAAAAAATTTCAAAAGAAAACCCTAACCAGACCTTGAAGTGTTGAACCATATTTCATGAGTCTTAAGAAAGACACCTTCCCACTTGAATTTCAGATATATTGAATTTACCCATTCAGCATTTACTATAATGAAACAGGATTGGTAAAAGGTGTTTTCAAGACCTGTTGCACAGGAGACTAGTTTAATTTCTGTAAACATTTTACCTGGGGGAAAATACGTTTTTCCAAGCCATCCTTTCAAAATTTAAAAGGAGAATGAGGCAGCATAACAGATTGCAGCTCTTAACTGCAAGAGGTTGCAGCTTATCTCTCCTCCCGTGAGCCTAGCCCTGTCGTACATCTTGCATCTGACTTTGTGTGAACGAATGGCCTAGTGACGATCAGAATTTCCAACTTTTGGTAAAGAAAATAAATAATTGAACATACGTATTGCTGTAACATTCAACTAGCATTTTCAATAAAGCGAAAGACATTTCTTGGAAAACTTAAGCCACTAAGAAAGCAAGCTCATGGGACAGAATGGAAGCAGTGGAGGAATTCAAAGCCTCTGTGTGTTGAGGTAGAGCATAAGAAATTGGAAGCCCATTCCAAACTCTCTTCTCCTTTTTTTTTTTTTTGTTATTATTTACAAATTGTTTTTTTAAGCATATTATTTGTGGACTTTTATTCTTTTTAACCTTTCTTTTGGTCTTATCATTTGGCTTAAGAAATAGTACTCTCAACATCAGGACTTCTATTAATGTACTTTGTGACCATAAAAAAGCATGTATAGAACTAGTCATGTACTAGTTTGGTTATTTTACTGGTAAGTATTTGTATGACTGTGGTGTTGTGAGGTCTGACCTAATATGTGTGATTATTGATCTTACACACAACATTTCCCACCTAAAAATAGATTAGAGGGTGCAGAAAAAAAAAAATATGTACAGTATCCCACATTTATTGTCCTATGTGCAGCTTTAAATAAAGTTACAAATCCAGCATACATCCACTATAACAATGTACCTTTTATTTTTTGGTGGTGACAGGTGAAACGGATGCAGGGCAGTAAGAGCCTTTTATGCTTGCCCATGCAGTGTTTAATAAGCAAGCCATTTAATTGCCTGGTGGCTAAAACTGCATTTAAGCATTCCTTCTCATTTAGGAGTAGAACTTAATGTTTTACCTGGGGACATCTTTCCTTGTGATTTGTCCCTCTTGCCTTTTTTTTGGTTTGGTTTTGGTTTGTTGGGGTTTTTTTTGTCCCAGTGGTACTCTGGTTGTGCATCTCAGCTCATGTTAGTAAGAGGTACTTTTCTCATTCCAGCTTTGTGTCAGCTCACCACCGGTCAGTGCAAGAAGAGGTAGTGCCACGTTTCTTGCTCTGCCTGCTTACTGGTTTAGGAACCTTCTCTCATTCATCATACCTGTAACATAACTTGTCACCATCTTAAAAAAACCCACAACTTGCTCCTGTTTGGGATTAAAAAAAAAAAAATCGAATTGTTTAAATAGTAATAGTGGAGATTTGATCATGATTGAGTGAAATAAGCTGCAAATGCCTTGTGGTAGATAGTTCTTTCAAAGATTAAATTACAGCAGAGAACATGTTATAACTCAGCTGCACTTTGCGTCAGGTTCTGTTTTATAAATGAGGGTTACTTTTCTCTTTCTTCTCTCAGCTTTTGAAATTCACAGAGATATTTTCACAGCCATCATTGTTTAGAGAGTTGGTGAAGATAACATTTTAAAAAAAATTTAGCTTATAGTATGGAGTAGTGTGTATATGCACATTACATGACAAATAGTATGAAGAAGAAATTTCCTTCAAAATATTGATCCTTTTACATACATTTTACTTAGGTCTCCAATGATTCTATTTTTTTAACCTTGTCTATTCCACAAGACATTTCAGACTTAAAGCATCTGAATTAAAGATAGAACATTCTAAGGAACATTGCTCCCTCAAGTATATATGAATATAAAGTACTGCAAGCATTTGTTGGTATTAAATCTTCGAACATTTCCTCTGCATGCCTGATTTGCTGGAAGAATTTTAATGAAATTTTGGGGGAAAAGATAACATTTGCAGTTAACTTTTCTTGCTGTATCTTTTTAAATGCGAATTGTGGTAAAGCCACAAATGTTTGTCTTACGAATAGGAGGCTCTTTTATGATGCCCAAGATTTCAAGTAAGTGGGTTTTGTTTGCATGGGCCTTTATTTATTTTTTTTAAGTTATAATAAACATTTCTCATTTACCAAATATTTTTTTCACCCCACTCTCCCATTTTTACCTTGTTTTATTACATTTTAAATATTGTCAAACTGAAATTAAGTTTTTGGGAAATTGGGCTAACTTTATTCACTATTTAATAAAAATGGAGTTGGAAAGTTTCTTCTGTGTTGTGTTCATGATCTTATGGTTTTTAAAGTCTGGATATTTGAATGTATTCCTGTGTGATCTGATCTAGGTGCTCCTGCTCCGTCATGGGGGTTGGACGAGATGATCTTTCAGGGTTCCTTCCAATCCCTGAAATGCTGTGATTCCTTAAATTGACGGCAATCTGTTGTTTAATAATGTTTACATTAAAAAAAAAAATGTTTAGTTTAGCACGCCCTAACTTTCTGGAAACGTTACAAAGATTTATCTTTGAGATAAATTAATGCCATGGTCGTAACAGAGTACCTGTGTAATGATGACCATCTTGTTACACGCTCTTCGTTATTGAAGCCTTGTCACGTACTCCTCTCTGCGCTCCTTCCTAGTACGTGTACCTCTGCTTTGAACATTGCACCTTCTGTTCCTTCTGTGATGTTTGATTCTTGAACCTTTGCTTTATGAGTATTTAAAAACAATTTTTAAAACTGAAGAATTGCTGTTTTGTTCTTTGGAGTGATCCAGGTGGAGTTTCTATGCACGGTGTCTTTTCACTTTTCTTGAAAATACTAAGTTTTTTAACCACCAGTATGTTTTATCTGTTTAACCCTTGAAAGGCTCCAAAGTATATTGAAAGCAAAACTGTGTTTGTAGTACTTCTTGTTCCTTTGTTCAGTTGGGAAAGGTACTCCAAGAAATCACATTTGTTTTGTAGTCTTTAAAAAAATACAAATGTATGAGGCTCCAAAACACAAGTAGCCTAAGTTCATGTTAAGTAACTTCATAAAACAGCCTCCACAGGACAAAGAAATCTTTTCCTATTTTGCTGGAAATACAGCTTTTACTATTAACAGAATTGAATTTGTCCGTTCACGTGATTGTTTTGTACAGAATGTAACAATGCTTCATAGCTTCCATGTTTTAATTTTTTTAGGAAGAACAGAACCGAGGCAAGCCCAACTGGGAACACCTGAATGAAGATTTACATGTACTTATCACTGTGGAGGATGCTCAGAACAGAGCAGAAATAAAACTGAAGAGGGCTGTTGAAGAAGTAAAAAAGTTACTGATACCTGCAGTAAGTATCTGTATGCAAGTCTTCATTTTCCATTTCCAGAAGTTACTTCTGAAATACAATAAATACTGCAGCAGTGAGAGTAAGTCTGCAGAGCAGCATCCTAAAATGGAGCTTAATTTTTTTTTTTAATACCCTAGTGATCTTTAACATATTTCATCCTGTATCGAATTATTCCTCAGAACAGAGTAATATTTTTAAGGGAAGGTTTTGGGTTTGGTTTTTTGTCTGTTTTAGGTATAGATGGAGGAATTCCTTACACGTGTTCAGTGCTGAACTGTTACAAACACTACAGCTTTCTCACCTTCTTTCAATGTCAGGATGCTTCACTTTAAGGCTGTGTAAATATGACGTGCTTTTATGTTTCACTTTGAGATGATTCTGATTCTTTAAGAAAAGAAGGCATGTTTCCTTAGATCATAGCAGTAAAGACCTTCCAAAAAGAGCAAAACCATTCAGGAACGTAGTATCAAAAAACTTTGCCATCAACGTATAAGCACAGTGAAACTGGGAAATGGGTTGTATTTCTCATTTCCTGATAATATAAACTGCTTTCTGCCCAGCCAGGTGACTTCAAGCATTTTTCAGGGACCAGAATTATCTGTGAGAGCCCCTCTCTCAGATCTGTTCTGTGTTCTCACTCCAAGCAAGGTGGCTTAGCACGGCTGTACAGTGCATCCCGTGCCATTAACTTGCATCATGTGCTGATTTTTACCACCATTTTTGTGCCATTATTCAATGATAACAATAAATCATATCTTTTCCAGTGGTGCAAAAATTCTCCATATTATGAGGAAAAACTGAGATTATCTCATGAAAGAAGGCAGTAGGTGGTATTAAAATGACCTAGTGATTTTGGGTGTTCAGTGAATGCTAATAGATGCTGATTGTGAGGGAGCTTGTGGTGACATATGCTGTATAAGCACATTTATTTAGAACATATTTTTAAAAGTTACCAAAGATCAGGAGAGAGACTTAATTTTTCACAAAATTTTAACAAAATATGCTAGAATATGTAGCAGGAAGTAGGAAAAATAAAAAGTACTTTAGACCTCTTCACATGGTCAGTCTTTGAAAGCTGAAATCAACTACAGAAAAGTAGATCTTCATGATTTATGCATTTACTAAAGAGAACCTGAGCACATGAGGATTGAGTTGGTAGCTAGTATTAGGAACGGTAATAAGAAAAAGACTTATGGGCAAAACTTGGAAATACTTATGTTTATTCTCTAACTACTTGCATCAAAAAAGGCATGCAACTCAAACTTCTGTGTGATACGGAACTAATGTTGTCAAATGTCTCTTGATTCTTCTGATTCCCTCCTGTTGCTGAATCACACAACTGAGGGTCACGTTCAAGATGACCTGATAGGTCACAAATCCACAGTATGTCTGAAGTAGTAATGTGAATACTCTGTGTATGTTCATGTTATGCTTGGTTTCTGGAACTGGTGTATGGGTATGTTTTGAGCATCCAAAGAAAATGAATACATTACTAGTTTTTGTTTTGTTAGTGTCAGCTAGCTCTTCATCTTGAAAATACTCTACCTCATTTAGTAACTTAATCAGTTGGGGAGCTCTGTAATCCTTATAACAGGTGGGGTTTTTTTCCTTAGCCAACAAAGGGCTAAGTATTGTCCAAATATATCATCAGTGAAAAACACTTTGTCACTTCAGTTACTTAACATCTTAATACATTGTGTAGAGGCTTAAGAGATTTGTGTGGTGCTTATTACCTGCACAAGAGGTAAAGGTCTGTTGGCTCTCATTTACATCCACCTCATTGAAACAGGCTCCTGGAGTAAATACTGACAAAGTAATATATCGGTGAACTTGTTTTTTGCACTACCTGTTGCATCTGCTCAAGTAGTATCAAACATGGCTGTTTAATCAAATTATGGTTTCAGGCAGTTTGAGAGTTGAAAAGTTCTGCTTGAGGATTAAAAGATACAAATGCAAAACTTCTATGAAGCCAGACATAAACCTTTAAATAGGGTAAGCATGAGGGGAAAAAAGGAAATCCTAGCTAATTATAATAAGGTGGGTAAAATTGTGGATGTTGGAAGATTTCAAAGATGCTCTAAAATGTGTGAAGGTAAAATTGGAAATTCCCTTCCATGTGGAATACCTGCAGCTATTACTGTTTTCCAAACAAATGTCATAAGATTAAAATTGATAAAAAAGATATTAGTGTATTTCTTGTTTTATTCAACTTGAATAAAAATTGAGATTACGTAGGAGGGGAAACTCCGTTTCATTTTTGTCATATATTGGCAACACTTTGTTTTTTCTGAGATACATTTCAGAAACGCAAGCTGGTGTTAGAGATGGGAACAAGTTACTAATTTCTGAGAATAATCAGTTATTTTTATACTCAAGATACTAAAAGCCTAATTAACTTTTTATAGCAACAGCACACAAATAGGCATATTTCTAAAATGGATTTCCATTTGAAGGTACTTGGGTGAAGAGAGACTATTTCAGTAGTAGCTTGTGTTTCTTTTCATCTTTCTGAATCTCGATAACTAGTGATTTTTTTTTTTTTCCTTGTGGATGTGAATTATTAATTTCCCTTTCCACTTGCTCTTGGATTTTTACCAAGTTGGTAGCATAATCAAACGGTTTGTCTTGAGGAATGAAAAAGGCAACTTGAGGCAGATTGGCTGAATGAGCCATTTTTCCTCCCTAAGGAGAAAGGTCAATACTTTAAAAAAAAACCCAACAAACAAAACAACCCACCCCACCAACTTGTTTGTATTTAATTTACATTTCTTTGGTATTAAACTTTTTTTAGTTTTGGCTGTACTTCAAGTTTTATAGTTCTAATTCTTTTCCTCTTACCATAGTTCAGTGAGTTACTGGTCATTATTTGGACCTGCAAGATCATATGGTACTGCTTCTTTCATGTTTTTCTGCACAGTAAAACAGGAAGAATAAAGTAGCCTCTAGGCCTTTGGGATCACATTGAGCTATACCATCCCTCTGTCTCCTCCTAAAGTGAATTCTACAGGTATTGATCTCCATTGTGAAAGCTTTGAGAGTTTATTTCTTGTTTGCAGAGTTCAGTAAGGATGGGTGGTTCTCTTGCAAAGGAAAAACAAAAGATGCTCTGGATTGTGCACTGCAGAACATAATAAAAATGCTGAGCCTGTGTAAAGGGGCATATTTAATAATTAAGCATAGTGTACAGAATTGCAGTGTTCTTAAGCATTTGGAACTATTTTTTGAGATCCTGGCAGTAGGTCTGAATTCCTGTGCTAGAAATAAGTAAGGCTTCTACAGGCGTGGAAGAAGCGTTGAATAAACTCTTTCTAGCTGAATGTGTTTTCTGGATACTCCTTTTGTTATGCAGACATTCAGGTCTATTTGATTACTAATTCACCATGTTACTGACTATCTTTATATAGGATGAGACACATCCAACAGAATTCAAATTTCAGGCAAATACTTCGTAACCCTCTTTGACTCCACATTCTCCATTGTGAGGAAAAGCTCGTATTTTGAGCTTCTGCTTAACTGTGCTGATTTGTTCTGGAATTGGTGTTTTTTCAATGTCTTTGTATTGTTCTTGCGCTGGGGCAGCTGGAGTTTTACTTGGTTGCTGCCTCCTTGTCTGAATAATAAATACTAGTATTAGTCAGTGATGCTCTCTGTCAAACTGTGTGTACCATTTGCCACTGCAATAATCGAATTTCAACAGTGTGGTGGGTAGGAAGTAATTTTTCAGTAGAAGATTATTTAATTGTAATAGTACATTTGGATCTTGCCTACAATAGTGATTTTAGACTTTTCATATATCTTCGTATCGTACTCATATTTTGAAGTTTAGCTGTATGGTAAAAAAAAAAATTGAGCTTAATTAAAATAAATACTGTAGCAATATTGATTTCCTAATGTCAAAAGCCTTAGAGTAGATGAATGTCAATGGCTATTATTTTCTTTAAATTAATTAAAACACAAATAAAGCCATGTTACATAATAGGTAAGATAATTATTCCTTAATCTGGAAAACAAGTATAACTTAAAGTAGATAGCAGTCAACGAATAACTGATTTTTCTAATGGTCATTTTTAGGTATTTTGTAGCAGCTTTGTGCATTGAACAACAATTACCATCGGTCTTCGATAGTGTTCCCAAGCATTTAATCCTGTTTTGTAATTGATGTTTCAGTGTTGTAGTTTAAAAATGGAGGTAGGAAAGGATGCAAAGTAAAGATGTTACTAGAACAGTTTTCATGCAAGATGTTCATAGAAGTCCAAATTATCAAAACCGTTTAATAATAAAGTGGATAATTCTTGCTGTACGGAGGAGCTGAATTTGGCAAAAACCCCAACAACTTTGCAAAGCTATGAATCCTCAAAAAATGGGCTTGAAGAGTGCTGTATTAACTGATATTACTGTCCTTTGGCCATATCATAGTTGCTACTATGACTGTCATCTATCTCCAGCAAGCTGTTTGGAAGGCTGAATAAGTCTGAATTAGGGGAGCTATGAAATAAAGGAAGTAAAGCATGGACTCTCGCCTCTGAACATTTTCATAAACAACAGAGAGAAAATAGCTGTGCTTAACAAATAATAGAGTAGTAGAAATCGGACTGCAAACAACTGTGGAAATACCTGAAAATTGCCCAAGAGGCTGAAGCAGTTGCTGAAAGTGATTGATTGAATCTTCTTGAGTTAAGGTTTTACTATTGGGTGAATTTGCTTTGGCCTGAGGGGCTGGTAAGGTTAAGTGCAAGGCATGACTAGAAAAGTAAAATTAGAAGCAGTGGACAGAATGTTTAGAAGATGTGTTAACCAGGGCAGTATGATAAGAAATGTTGGCTTTTTTTCAGAGAAAAATAAGCAAACGAACACCCTAAGATCTTGTATTCCACTTTACTTATAGTGCAATAAAAACAGCCTCACCAAGTTGCAAATGATTTCTCATGAAGAAAATAGGGAAAGCCTATGCTGATGATGGCTGCTTTCAGTATCAGCTGTGACAAAGGATGGGACTGGGAAAAACATTAAGAATTATTTTTTATGTCAGAAGATTAAAACACATAACTTACACTTGATAAAACATAGGATTATTATATTCTGTATAGCAGAAGGCAGAAGAATTAAGGATAAAATAAAATAAATACTGGAAGGAAATCTGGGGAAGTAGGATTTGATTTTCACCTTGAAGATAATACTCACTACCTTTTTGCTTGAAGAAAAAAATAATTGAAAAATGAACCAAATGGCAAGCTATTCACTATAAGTGTCATAGAGCATGATACTCTTCTTTATGTTCAGTGCTTTGAAACATAGTATGCCAACAAAAATACCAGCAAAGATTTGTGGGAAATGTAACACAGCTACAACAAATGTTTTTGACCTTATGGTTCAACAAAAATATGTGTGTTAAATGGGATACAGTCTCTTCTTTGGTATCTGTTGATTTAAGTTGTGATGAGGATGAGATGGTAGCAAAACACAGTACAAGCATTTAGTGGTTGCAGGGAATGGCTTGTTTTGCTAAAGAAGTGAGTCTTTTCCATGGTAGTCCAGCCAACGTGCAAGGATTTTCCTCAGAGACATTCTTCTTGCAAAAGCTTACTGTACTCGTTATCAAAGCAGCAGCAAAAAATGACGTTCTAGTGTTTCATCTGGTTTAATGTACTGTATTCTGCATGAGTTTTTACAAATTGGAACATTCTTTATAGTGATGCTCGGTATGTAGGCACTCACTGTCCTCCTCCTGTTTATTCTGTTACTGGAGATCTTATTTTGATCTCTATTCTATTTATTTTATTTATTTTTTCTAGTTTTAGTCACTCTTACATACAACACATTTTCTTTATATAGCAGAGGAAACTATAATGAAGAGAAAATAGTATTGGCTGAAGGTTTTATTTTTCGGTTGGATAACTTAAAAGCATTTCTTTTTCTCAAAGACTGCCTTCAGTAAGCGTGATGAGGTGGGGCTCCTTTTATTAGTTAAAGTAAATTTCTAACACTCTCTAAGTGTAGTTGAAAATAAATCACAATTGAAATTTACAACTTCTTACAATAAACTGCAGGGTGGCTTCATATTTACCCTGAGAACTTTGTGTGCTATGAATTCCATAACAAAAACCTGACACAGTTGAAAGAATTTTAGTTCAAGAATTTTTAATTGTGCTTTAGCTTTAGAAAAACAAAACCCACAAGTGGATATTGGAGTAATGCTGTACATAATTTGTTGCCCCGTAGCTAAAACTAGCTAAAGCTTAAAATTTAAAGATATTAGAAGAGGAGAAGATTTCATTTGTTTTAGCTCTCTAGAAAGCCACTATAAATTCTGCATGCAAGTTTGACTTCCCTGAATAGCTCTTTCTAACTCGTTCCTGCATGGCTGGCGTGCTGGTTTTGCGTTTTTGCTTTCACAAGAGAGAACGTAGTGCCGCCTTCTATAGTCTCCCTGTTGAAATGCTGGTCATGCTGTGCAAGCCATTGTTTGCTGCTTGTTCGATTAAAGTTATGAAATGAATAAGCGATACAGCAGCAGAAAAAAAAGGACACTGTCGTCCTTCAAAGCTTTTTAGGAAATTCCCGCATGACATCTGTTTTGTCAGTTCAGATGCAAATCTCTCACAGTGCATGTCATGTCAGTGATCAAAGGGGATGCTCCGTAGGTAGAGTAATAAGCAGCCCAAACTTCTAGGGAGTGACTGCTAGATAACACGGTGAACTTTCTGACACGGAGGAGAGGTGATAGCATATTATTTTTAGTAGTGTGAAGCAGACTTAATGTTTCCATGACAGTATGAACCAAGAGCTGCTGCGGTCCTGCCATTCCTTCATGATTTGCTGTTCCTGCTTCCTGTTTTGCATCAGAAAGTACTGGCCTTCATCTAATGGGTAGCCAGTCCGTTTGGTGGAGCGCTTAACCTTGGATTAGCTGACTCACTATGGAGTCAGTTCTGGTTTAGCAGTGACAGAAGTGAGGCAATGAGAATACAAAGCTAGGGAAAAATGGGACCTCAGCAGACCACCCTTAAATAAACAAACTTCTGTAGTACTGTGAAGGGAGTATGTTCACTTGCAGATAATGTGAGAACAAAATAATCACAAATTTAATGTGCCAGAACATGACAATGGAAAACAAAAGAGGAAAGCCTACTAGACTGATATGTGTGGTACTAGTAGCTTGTTCAAAAGTTGAATAAAGAATTAGTTATGTTGAGTGGTCATTAAGTAAATTCTGATATGAATTTTAGTAGTCCTATTCTCCTGAAAGTTTTTGCTGTAGTGCAAGTCTGACTTAAAATAAGGACAAGAATCTCTTACCTTTCACTTAGGAAGTGTTTACCTATCATACTCGGTATGTTACTGCAGTGTTAAATTTTCGAGTTAGTATTGACTATTAACAAAATTATTTCAGGCTTATTGCAAGTGTGAAACAGCTCTCTCTGTCATCATGTACTGTGGTGGAAACTCTAGACCAGTGATTCATTACCACCAAAATAACGTCTGTTGATGGAAATGATTATTTGAGACCATATTTAGTACAAGATGTGAGGGTGATTTGTACTTCAATCAAATTCAGCCTTGTTTAAACTCTGTTAAATTGCTCAACTCTCTTGAAATAATCTTCATAGTGCTAAGAAAACTAGTATTACTCCTCAGAATATCTTTCATGAGAATAATTTTGAAAGGGAATATAAAATTTCCTCTTACAGAATGATTATAAATTTGTTTTCAACTTTCCATTTTCAAAAAGTTGGCAAATAATTGACAGTTGAATACAGATTTGTGGTGGTCTGTGCCCTCACATATTTCAGTTGATAATTTTACAAATTTGAACATGTAGTCATAATCAGATATAATTACGTAAGTATGTTTATTTTTATTAGCTTATAACTTAGGTAGCAGTTCATACTGATTTTTGTTCTCCTTAAGCTTTTGTTACAGTAATGGGAGAAAGACGCTCCTCTAACAACTATGTCTCAGCACTTCAATCCAGCTGTTACTCTGCATCGTTGATGGCTTCTAGAAATTAGTTAATTGTGCTTACCTACAGTTACTGTTGAATACTCTTGTCTCTTTCCCCTTTTCCTTCTTCTCCTAAGTATTTATTGGAGATGCATACAATCCTCCTGTATTCATTTATTTAAGGTGTTGCAGATGCATAACTGGAAAAACAGTAGATGGTAATTTCTGAAAAAGACCTTGGGAAACTTACAAAATAATCTCTTCTCAAAGAGAAACAAAGAAGCTCTGTTGCCTGAAACTCAGTAGGCACATGCCCTTCCAAAGCAGGTCTATGCATTGATTAGGAGCTCTAATCAGGTTCTACATGGGTTTTGTCTGTCTTCCAGAAATGTGCTTTATCTATTTGTTTTTTGGTAGACATAGTTGTGGAATGAAAAATGACATTGACCTATTCTAGTAATTCATTTTGTGGTATCTGTAACTTTTTTCATTCTACATCCCATTTTTTTAAAGTTTCTCCCTCTGTTCTTGGCTGTTTTTTCTGTTCTTTCTGTAGTTGAGGTTGTTTTGTTTTCTTCTGTAACTTCTTTCTTTTTCTGTTGATGGTCCTGAAGCAGAACATTGCAAACTGGGATCCTTATATAAAATCTTGTTAAATTATTTCTGTCCTTATGTAAGAAGTGGATAATGAATCTATGATTCTCCTTGCCTGTCCATTTTCATGAAGATGATGAGAAAACTGCAACAAATTACCCATGCGTTATTTTCCTTATCCTATTCCAGTTACAGCTCGTTTTTGAGTGATTGGTTTACTTTTTTGAAATTGCAGCCTTGTTCCTAGTTGGAAAAAAATGCTAATTGTAGAATTGTGATTCCTGGAGAGACATAGTATAAAGAGGAGAAATTTGTTGTCTTACATTTTTAACACATTTTTATATTAAATATTAATTAGACTATATTAAGGAGGTCAGACTACTTTATGTACAAGTTGTCTGGCAGTGGTTTCCAGAGGGCTCTTGGCAATTGCAAAGGTTTTTGTATGAAGTCATAGTAAAGTATCCAGTAACCATTTCCCTTTCCCAGCTATTGAAAGCGTTCTTTATTGCTAGTGTTACTTTTGAAAACAAGATTTCTAATTATGCAAAAGTAAAACTTGTCATACAAACATCTGTGGTTTAATGCTGACTGATGACTTACAGCCATGAAGTTGCTCTACATCATGCTATTTGACGTCAGAACACAGAAAATTCTAACCTTTGGAAAAGTGCCCAAGTTTTTTCACCTACTATTCAATAGAAAACTTAAGTGTTTCTTTTTTAAAACAGTACAGAAATGTTTGAGCTTCCAGTGGAGTATTAATAAGATTTCCCTTTTTTTTTCTTTTATAATTTTTTATTGGCTAAGAATTTAATACGGGAATGTTCTGGACCCATGGGTGAGGATGACAGAAGAAATTTGGGCTATTTTAAATAGTTTACATAATTTTGGACTAGGCCATTTGAAAATGTTTTAGATTAAACTGGAGACTAGTAAACTTTCCTGGAAAGTTAAAAACTAGATGAGATGTTACTGGAAAGTTACATTGCTTGGAACATGGTTCTTAATGAGAAGCATTTAACACTCCAAGTAGTTCAATTTTTGTGTGTTGTTGGAAATGGTATGCTTTATCTTTATTTTTTTCTCTTACTTCTTACGTATTACCATTGTCAGCTAACCTTTACTGTTTCTACAACATCTATGTACATAATAATTTATGTTCATCAAATTAAACCAGTGCCCGAAAATATAGTGTATGTTTAAATTCCAAAACACTTGTAATTATTGGATAGAAGGAAACCTGAACACCAGCAAATCTTGGGAAAAAGTCTGGGTTCTCTAACACTATATCAAGTCTTTTTGATATTGTAACCACTTATAAATGGATTGGGAGGTGTGATTTTTTTTTTTTTCTTTTCAACCAAACACAGCTATAGATACTAAGATTTTCAGTTTCATTGTTTTTAAATAAATAAAACCAGCCTTTGATAGATACTTTCTGCAGTCTCCAAATCTGTACACTGTAAATCCTTTTTCATGAGACTAAAAAAATCTTATAAAACCCCCAGCATTTGGAGTTGACTGTCTTAAGATCATTTGTAGTAATTTTGATAAAAACTAATTTCAGTTGCGTAATTGCATTCACCACTATTCTAATCTTTGAAGTAGCTTCTTTGAAATTTCTGTATAGCTTGTGTGTCCCAGTTTGACAACAATTCTAAACTTTCACTACCTTGGCTTTCTTGGGAATCACAGTAACTATATAGTTGTATTAATGCAAGCAAATGACAGGTCTGAAAAGCTGAAATGAGAAGAAGTAGAGATGGGTCATATGTACATGCTGTAGAGATGAAAGTTATGCAAGTACATAATTCTAGTATTTTGCTAAGCTTTTTGGCTGTGTTAGGCACCAGTGGCCTTGTTTTTCTGTGTCTGCTGGTCTGAGCTTTTAGTTTTTAATGAGCAGACCTATAGTTGTTAGAGTCTTAAAGAAAAGTTTCAAAGTTTTAAAATTAGAAATTGCTTGCTAACTTTATTAGAATTTATAATCAAAATCAGTGCTATCAACAGAGATGAGTAATAAAATCTTCGTGTCATATTGTGCTGGAAAGTTGAGAGAGTATAACCGCTTGATTTGCCTTGGAAGATAAATTGTGAAAGACAAAGGGAGCTAAGAGGAATGTCTGAATTTCTCCCACATTTTTAACCCACTGTAGGACATATGGTAATAATGTGCAAATCTTAATTTTACAGTTAATGGTATTTCTTGTTTTTGGAACAGATGGACTATTGCTGTAGCATTGAGTAGTATTATAGTATTGAGAAGAAAAACAGAAACAAAAGAAAAACAAACCCATGCCCTGTATTTGCCTTTCAGCAGTCATTCCTCAAATTACCAGTTCATTTCCAAGGAAGGTTGGCTGTAGAGAGGGAGTCCTTTAGTGAGGCAACATCTTCCAGTATGAGCTTCTGTCTTAGTGGATGGTGGAGAACTCTGCAGAGAGATTCTTTAATACTCAGCAGTGAGAAAAGCTTCAGGGAAATCTGGTACTTTTGAAGGTCCAAAGGTCAGTCAGATTCAAGATAGATACACATAAAAAAATTTGGGCTTTTAAAATTCCTGCGGTCATAGAAACACTTATTTTCCCTTATGCTAGCAAAGACACTCTTTAAATAAATGTTAACTTTCTCATCTGTAAAGTGGGGTGACAGCTCCTTGCTGGTTTGTAAAATACCCTGAGGGCTAAATGTTTACTTTAAAAAAAAAATGTACATATGAAAGGTCATTACTGGAATGCTAACTTTTGTGTAGCAATTTGTTGTTTTGCTGGTGGTCCTGGAAACAGAAGAATGAGCAAAGTTTATGTTATCCTGTAAGATTAGAGATTGTGGGAAACTCTGAAGGGTTCTTGGTGTTCATGCACAAACTGGTGCTAATAAGAAGTAGATTAATTGATTTCAGCTTAGAATTAATTTTAAATTTTCTTAGAAATCTATTTGTTGCATAAGCCATCATGTAANTTCCTTACAAAGTAAACAGGAAGATTAGCAGTTTTGCAGAGTCACCTAGGTGTTGTGCTAAACTGAGCCTCAAAGGGACTCTTAACAGTACCATTTGAGAAAATGCTACCTCTTGTTCCTGTATAAATTATACTGCAGTGCTTGGAAAATAAAGCATGTAAGGCACTAAAGCTGATAAATAGTGCCATTTATTCTTATTATGTCGTGCTTTACATTCTATATATTTTGCAGCTGTTAGAAGTAATCTGTTTGTAGCAGTCCCAACAAATAAATGTTAATCATAATTAAATAATACTTTTTTTTTTTTTTACTACTTACTGTAGCTGGGATTTTTTAAAAATATCCTAAATGAGCCCAGTAAATATATCTCATTAAAATTAATAGTACTTTGTACAGCTGAGGTATACAGTCTCTTCTAAAAGGCTAGGTTACTTTTAGATACTTGAAAGACATACACAAGGTTATGTGAATATGATAGTAATGATCAATGCTTTAGGTTTAGATTTGAAATCTACGGATTGATATTTACTAAAAGTCTCAAATTGATTTGGAAACTTTAGAAATCTTTGCGAAGACAACTTTTATGATGATTTAGTCAAGACATAATCCCCAACATACTATATGTGCTGGTTTTGTATTTTTTTTCCTACTTTTTAATCTGTGTAATCAAGTTTCCTTCAAGTGTCTGTCACACACATGCTTTCAGCCTAGTTTTAAGGTTTAGGGGAACCAAGGCAGCTAGATATAAGATTATATGTCATATAATGAAAAGCATCTGTGGTTTAAGAGATGGCTTTTCTTACTGGATTCAGTAAATTGTTCCTGATGGAGGTGGCTCTAGTAGCTCATGTGGGGGGAAAAAAACCCCAAACCGCATAGCTCCTTGCGGTGTTCTGGTAGCAGTTTGGTTTTCCATGAGCTTTCTTTGATAGAAGTGTCTGAGTAGAATCCTGGTTAATTAAAACAGTTTATTAATTGTTTAATAATTGTTTACTGTGAATTTTTTGAGCGAGGAGAATATTTTTTTCAAATTAGCCTTTCAGTGCTCCGCTATACATGCCTTCACATTTCACTGTTGGAGCATCCTTTTGTACCCGTTCTTTTCCTAGCTTTGACCTCAGGCATATGTTGACACACCACTTTGTCAGGAGCATTTTTGTGTTTCTGGTGATAAAAATTTCTTTTCCTAGAAAGAACCTGAAGGTGTTGCATTTCCGGCAAAGACCAACATCTGTCCTGTGTGGTGTGCAATCCACAGTTAAGAGGGACAAACAGTGGCGTCACCTAGAAAGTGTGGTTGGGCTTGAAGTGTTTTTCCCTTGACTTTTTTTATAAAGAGAGATTGATAGGTGGCTATTCCTATGCTTGTATTAGTGTTTGTTGATCCAGAAGAATAAAAAGATCTGATCGTGACTTAAGTCGGAGTTCCTTTTCCTACAAGAAGTACTTGACGTTATAGAGTAGGGCTCTCTGTTTCTCTTGATGCCAGAAGTGTGACATCTTCAGTATTCTAACCAGAGCATGGCTTTCCTGTCCTTTTTTGTTGCATAAAGGAGAAGAATGTCTTAAAATCAGAGTATCATCCTGCTTGGAGAGTGCTCATAATCCCAAAAGATCTGATGCAAGCGAAATTGCCTCTTGTCTTGGTAATTGAAGCATCTTCCTGAAGCACAGTTCTTCAGTACATAAATCTACCTACACTTGCTTTTGGAAGTAATCTCCTAGATCTGTAAACTGTCCACAACCTTCCAGAATCTTTGCCGTACATTGTGTTTTGCTGCCTCATCTCAACTACATTGCTTTTGGAAAACTGTAGCAACTGGTATTTCCGAATCCTTGCTGAGTTCTGCATCCAGACCTCGCATTCTTAACTATGAGAAGATGCACAAAGAGTAGCTTTTATTGCTTCTATATTCTATGCACACTCAACAGTTTTACACTGACTTGCAGAACAGCCTCTTCCATGTTCAGTACTGGTTACCTTTTCTTCCTTCTTAAGTAAACTAGATGGGTATCTTGAGATATCCCTTACTCTCCCCAGTAAGGCTGACAGTCTGTTGTACCATTCTGCTGCTCTCTAATGTAGAACAGGTAAATCTTTGTTCTCACTCTGATTTCAGGACTGGTTTCAAGAGTCTTGTGTTGGTTCCAACAACATCTTCATGTCTGGGCATACGATGACGAATATATCTATGGATCTTGAAAAGACTTGCCTCTTTAATAACTGCACTTTCTGCCTGTGCAAGTATTCTTACCTGGACGCTACCATCCATGGGTCTGTTGCTCTGGGAGGAGTTAAAAGCCTTATTTAAAACCGTTTTGGGATTTGGATACATTTTAACTTCCCAGTAGGCCAGAGACAGTGTCAGCTCAGTGCAGTTTTGCCCGTCCACACCTCCAAAGATCCTCAGAGAAGCACTGTCACCAAACAAAGATAAAGCATCATTTTTTTTTCCTTATTTTAATGACAAGCTTGCAGAAGATGACTCTTTGCAAAGGATGTAGTTGATCTGGCTTTTACCATTATCTCTCCACTAAATTTCAGGTTGAAATTTACAAAAACGACATCCATTTCCTACTTACTATGCAGAGTTCACAGAGCAATGTTGGACTTCTCAAACAAAGGGTTATGCCACTTCTTCCTCAGAGCAGATTTCATCTGTTGAGCATAAATGGAATCTTTTAGTAATACCAGCAGCTGCTTTGACTCTGATACCCAGGTCTCATGGGACCCATGTGCTTAGATGACCTCAGATGCCAGAGTTTGAGTGATTTATGAAGGAGCAGTCAGCCTTCCAAGTATTCTCATCTGTTAAAAAACCTGGACAGGTTTGTAAAGGGATGCTAATTTGTCTTTCCTCTTTATGCAAAGCATAATCATCGCCTCTGATAGGTGAACCTCCCTCAAGATCAAATGATACAGATAGGTGCAGGATGTACATCCAGATCCTGGAACTGGGAACTGTTGTGCTTGTCTTCCAGCTGCTTTTCACTGGACAATATATGCTGGCAATAATGGAAAGTGTGGCAATGGTGGTTTCATGTCAGGAATAATTAGATAGTGGAAGATCCTTCAAAACACGCCGATGATCAGTCAAGCACCAGTTTTCTGACTACACTGTTAATTTCTCAACAGTGCTTTGGAAGCTAAAAAGAAAAGCCACTCAATGGCCACTCATACTCTTCTCCATTGCCAAAGAGGTTCGTGTCTGGTTCCATCTTATTTAATACTGAACCTTTTGCTCTCCAGAATGACTTGGGCTTTTATGATAAAGGTGGCTTTTCTTGATGCAGTATAGCGCAGCTGATTTTTGTTTCTGAAGTGTCATATTAGCCATAGAATGGAGGTGACCTTTTACACAGAAAGAAAAAAATGTACCATTATTGATTTATTGTTTTGACTTTCATTCCTAAAAGAATTATGTCTTGTAAGACTTATGGGCATTTTCCTGACTGTTCTAAAAAATATAGATGGCTCTAAATGTATTTTGGAGTTTGTAGTTCTCAAGATCATATGTCTCTGTTGCATCACATAATTAATAAAAAGTTACAAGAAAGTAGTGTTCTCTGGAGGAGATAATTCGTTAGGAACATTGGTATCCTTCATCCTTATGCTACTTAACTTTCGTGTCTGGGGGTTACATCAGAGTTTTCCTTTACAGTTTATTTTCTAAAGACAACTTCCTGGAGAAAGTTTCTCTATTGCATAATAGAATTTCTAAAATAGTTTATGTTAAGGGTAATAAGTTCAGATTTTTGAGCAAGTATCTTTATTAAGTGTTGGTTTTTCTATGATGATTCCATGGAGAATTTTTCTGGAAATTGACCACTTAGCCATTACCTTATCATGAAGTGTTTTCAGATTTTGTGTTCTGAGTCTTTTAACTGTGGAAGAATAGTTAATTTATCTTACAATATCAGTACTGCTACTTGTATCTCTGCAACAAAACTCTTTATTAAAAATTCCTATTAATCTGTATTAATTTCTTTGTATGGCAAGAGTTTGAGATTGAATGTACCCTACTGTAAAACACAGCTGAAAATGTTTGTGGTAGGGAACAGAGTAAGTGGCATTTCTCATGGTATGGTACATGTTTTTACTTAATTTAATGTGTACTTAATTTAATTTGTATTTTGCAATGCAGTGGAGATCTAAGATCAGAAGATCAAGGCCTTCTTTATAGTAGATATACCCTCCAAAATTTAGTCTTTGTAAGTAGGTGTTGGAAGAAGCATCAAGAAACCTTTCAGGTATGCAAGTATAAATAGGTTCAAACTAAAAAGAGCAAAAAAACCTATTGAATACCACCTTTTGAAGATCTTTTGTATTTAGAACACTTAATTATTTTTGTAGACACTAATTTCTTTTTGCAGTTACACTTTTCTGAAGGTTATCCACATAAGTCTTAGATTGTTGAAATCGGAGCTTCCAGAAGTGTTAAAATTAGGGGCATAGATGATAAAGGTAACTTGAACCTTTTTAATAAATGGCTAATCTATTTTCATCATCAAAACTAAAACAAAATAAATCAGATTTGTTTGTTTGGTGGCTCATGGGTAACCAAAGAAAAAAGCATGAACTCACTGTAATACAAAATATGAAGCCGTATAGTGATTTCAAACACAGTCCAGGTGGACCGATTAACTGTTTACAAATACTTAAAAATGATGAAGCAACATGAGGAAGTGTGGGTGGTAATCTGTGTTACAATGTCACAGTAATGCAAACGGAGTTTTCTGTTCGTAAGCTGCCAAATCTAAGCATATAGTATAGTCTTCAATGTATAAAATAATGAGAAACACCAAAATGAAAATGAAATTGCATCCTTATTAAAATACTAAGTAATAACACCAGGCACTAATTCTTTCTTGGTTTAAATGAAGACAAACGGTATTTCTGTAGATGAGGCTTGATGTTGAGCTGTTCTTAGGGAGGGTGTAAGCGGCACTTGTTCAGCTGTAGAAGAATTTGTATGTAGAACTTGGGAACATACTACATTTAATATATGTAGTTGGTGTCTCACATGTAATATGCTTGTAGACTTCAATTTCTGTCTAATGTGCTGAACAGAAATTCCATACAAAATGCTTCACAGACCTGTTTTCTTGTGTGGGCTTCTGCACCATTGCTCCTTTTCGGAAGAGCTGATCTGTTCTGGTTGTAGTGCTTAAATTGTGTGTCGGGGAATATGTGCGGTGTTTGATGCTACAGTGAAGGTACGCTTGAATGTTCTACAGGCATATGAAGATATGTAACAGACTTCTAGAACACCAGCAGGCACTTAATTAAAAATGAATATAATTTGGGCAAGAATAATGAATGCATCAGTATGGTTTTATCTTATACGCGCCTTGCTTCTCAGACTAATACACATTGCTTTAGATGGTTTTTACCTATTCTTTGGTACTAGTTCTGACTTCACTAACAGCCTTATAAACTGCTGAAAGGATTGCATGTAGAGGTCAGATGGAGCAATATATTGAAGTTACCTTTTTTTTTTTTTTCCTTTCTTTTCTGTGGATAGAGGTTGTAGACTCTACTTCACTAATTGGGCCAGATGGGTCTGACTGCTTTCTTAGATGAGTCAGCCTACACTTAAAAGATGTTTTTAACAATATGGCTGTATTTCATTAGAAATGTTTCATCATAAAATTGTCTTTGGGATTCTTGTTTTCCATTGTAATTAGGATTTTAGAACTAAATCTGTTACTAGAACAAAAGTGCAGTAAGTTTAGAATATCCTAGTAATTTTTTTAATAAAAGTTACTGGTAGTTTAACTTTCTCAAATGTTATGAATTGAGATAATACAGAATTTCAAATCATACTTTGAGAAAGCAAATATGAAATGTTAGCTATTATGACGGTTTAGATGAAAAGGGAAAGCAGACAACATGTTTTGAAGTCAAATGCTTCGCTTGATGCCTCTAACATTTGAAAAGTTGTCTTTGCATCCATTTCGTGTAATTTTCTATGAAAGTGTCTTACTTTCGCATATCTAGTTCTTCAGTAGTTCTGGTATGTTTTCAGCTGGAGAAAGGAAGAAGAGTTGTTGTGGTGTTTGCTGTAGGTGTTCTTGCCCTAAAAGAAATGGTGATACAGCCAAAACTAAGTAGTTCACAGAACAAAGTTCATACTTTCACTTCAGTTTCATGAATAAAATTAGTCTTAGTCCTGTAGTTTAAATAAAAGGTTTGTCTTTTTCTAGCTATGGTACAGATTTTTCCCTTTCAAAACACTGTCTTCACCAAGGATCTTAATTGTTCTGCAGCAGTTTATTGTGTTTTGCCTACAACAGCATATGATGTGATTATAACTCTGTTACACTCACCCCTGTTGTTGTCTTGCTTGCTCTCATCTTGTCCTGGGCATGTATCTGAGACAGCTTTTGAACTGATGTTCTATGTTCCTTGAAATGACTCAGAAAACATAGTCTAATTAATTTCATGTCATCAGTGAAATATTTAGTCAACACCACACCATTCTTTTCAAATGGCTTTGATTTGGTGCTTCTACATTTTGTTAAGCTTTTAGGAAACATATTCTTGTTGTTTGTCTTGATTGCCATACAGTCCTAGATGTGCTGGGCATATTAGGCATATTACAGTTATCTTTCTTTGGATGAATACCTATTGAAATTAAACATTTACAGTCATGTTTAAGAAGATAGAAATATTCAATAGAAATACGCAATTTATGTTTCTTCTGTGACACATCAGCTTATTGTTCCAAAATTGCAATCCTTTTGTTTTAAACAAGACAACAGATGTATACATAAATTCTGAGGATTTAAAAGCTAATACAGTAGTTACAATATGAAAATACTTCATTTCATTGCAACAATGTTTTCTGATGTGAAAATGTCAAAACACTTTGAATTGTAAACGTATGATCTTTGTTTACGGCAGTAAATGAAGGCTTCTGAGTGGAAGCTGAAAACACATTTTTTTCAGCTGAAGTGTATGAGTGAAATGTGATGATAAATACAAGAATAGCCAGCATTGTGTAAAGAAAGTTTAACTAGTGTTTTATATACATGTAAGTCTGAAAGTCTGTTTCTAATGAAGAGTGTTGCAGGAGACAGTCAAACTTCAGAGCTTCTCAGTAAGAAGCCAGTGGCAGCGATTTGAAGTTAAAATTACACTTTAATTCTGAGCATTTAAAATATTGTTCATGGAAACAGATTATTTTTAATTTATTTAAGTGAATTAACTCTTGACTAGAAACAAAAGCTATTCAGGTCAGGGTCAAATGTGGAAAACGTAAACTGACTGAAGGTGGTGTTCAACAGTTTGTTCTTTTTCCTTACTGACTGACTTGCTTTTTAGAAAAGGGAATTAAATGCTTACCTTAATAAACATTTAAGTGAAGCAAATGAGAAAGTGGAGCGTAAATGGGGAAAAAATGGCAAGAATACAGCCTTGAAATAAACTTCTTGAATTTAGTAGATCTTTAGCATTCAGGAAAAGGGATAAAAAACTCCAAGAGTTCACTTAACTGTGCACCAGTTAGATTTCTGAATGGAGCAACAGATAACATCCTGACAACAGGTTATACTGAGCATGCTATATCATATGAAAGGCACAACAGTATGCCTCATTATTAATATCTCTTCATAAAAGTTTTAAATAAAGTGATGGGGTGATTTATAAACATCCTTGATATCTGTGGCATCGTTTGGTTTCTCCAAGCTGATAAAGAGATGGAGTTCAAAACAAAAATTACTTTGTAGACGTGAGCATTTTTGGATAATGTGGGGGCAGCTTTGGTATTCATGTCTCTGAACCTTGCAGAAAAGTTTTAGCAATCCATTTATAACAATAGCATCAATGTTTTTTAGAAAAGTGAAGTCAGTTTCATATGTGGGTTTACAAACGTTTCACTAAGGTGCATCAATAAATGGATTTCTTCACTGTTATAAACATGAGAAAGAAGCAGAATCATTATAAACTTACTGAAATAGTAGAATTTATCAAATCTTAGGGTTATACAGGTAAAAGGCAGTGAAGAAAAGTCATTCAAGATAGGTCGGTTATTAAATCTAGTACTGAAAAAGAGGAAGATAGATTTGTATTGAAGGCAATTCCCAGCTTTTGCAGTTGCTTGGAAGCAAGGACCTATGGCAACTGGCACTGCCACCATACAGTAGCCCTAATGTAACCTTCTAATGGATCTTGTATTCTTAGGCAAAAGGGGAGAGGCTTCCCTGAACAAGTTAACAAGTTGTTGCTTAGAAAAAAACTACTTTGAGGTTGATATTTACCCTCCTGAAAAGGATTATGAGATAATTTTGCAGCCATGGTCATACCACTTAGTTTGTGATTCTATAAAATGCATGTTTGGTTAAACATCACTGTCATGGATTTTGTTAAATGCCATAAATAAATTAATTGCCAAGATGGTCTCACAGCACTTAGACAAATATCTTTCCTTATGCTGTCTAACTGTTCCACTGGATAGTGGATACAATATATAGTGGAAACTGAAATGCAGACTGATCAAAACTAATCAAGATTCATTCAGTAGCTAAGTAGGATGGATTGTTGAAACGGGTTTTCAAGAGATAATGCCGTAACCCTGAGGAGTTTTAAGTTCTCTGTAAAGGAGTTATGGAATATGTAAAAATAAAGAAAAACATACAGACCTGTTTTCATGTGCTCAGAACTCTTGCTTTTGGGGTCCATGCTAAACTGCTGAGGTAGGGTAGTTAGTTCTGCCACATTAAGGGGGAAAGATGCTGGTATGTGTAGAAGAGCACATTGAAATTTTATCTGAAGATTTAGTTCATGTTTTCATAATCACTTGTAAAAGATGCTAATGTGTTTTAAGAATTTTTCCAAGAGCATTTCTTCAAATGAAATGGACGTTGCTAGTCTAGGGAGAATGTTGGTCTTGTTTAATTCATCTCAGGAAGGATATTCTGTCTGATTTTCTAGCTGCTGTACGTACTTGTAATACCCATGCCTTCCTTTTCCCCACTTTTTTAAAAAAAGAGAAAAGCACCTACCACTTTTTCAGAGTACTAAGAAAATAAATTTTCTGGGAGGAAAGCGAGAGCACCATCTTCATTTTTACTAGAAGACAAAAATAAGCTGGTGTTTAGGCTTTTACAGTATGGTAAATGTTGGTCCAGAGATGGCAAATGTTTATTCTCTTCAGCATTGAGCTGCTGTTTACATTTCAGTGGAAGAGGGAACAGCTGGGGCAGAAGAGCAAGGGAGCAGTCATTAGTTTCCTTCACATTTTCTTGAAGAAAACCACGCCCTTCTCAAAATAAATGATGCTGTAAAGGGGCTCGTGTGGCTTTTTAAAAATGGAGATGTGCTGGTGACAGTGAGACAGAGGGGGCTTAAACATTCAGTATAATGACATCATATTCAGTAGCATTTTATGTGATTTCCTTCATCTGTAGTTCAGACTATTGTGTGCAGTATGTACTGGCAATAACAGAAGATGAATTAATTTCATTTGAGAAGTGAGTAAATCTCTTCAGTAGTCAAGACGCATAAGTTAATGTTCACTTGTCGACTTTGCTGTCGTGCTCCTTGCTTTTTCCCTTCCTTAATGTTTGTTCTGCACAACTCTAGAAGGCGCTTTGTCTTTGGGGTCATAGAGCCTCTTTTGTACAAAGCCGAAATGTGAGAGTACATCCCTTCCTGTACACAAAGGTGTTGCTACTCTTCTCTGCCCTGCACAGCCATTTTAATCTGAATGGGAAATCTGTCTGGGGACCCGAGTACAGTAATTAGCAGTCTCTTCAGAGTGTCAGAGCAGAATTACCATTGTAATGGTTTAGCTGGAGGATAAAGGGATTGAATTTGGGTCTGCCTTCCTGCCAAACTAAATGAGTTGCCATGGGAATTTTCAAATATAAGAGGCGTTTACTTAAAGCAATTTGGCGGGTTTGAATAAACTCATAAATTACGGGTTTTAGAGGAGAGATCCCTGCTTTCTCTGGCATAGGCTGAACAGCAAAGAAGGCTGTTAGAAAGCTGCTTACATTCTTAATGAGAATAAGTTGATCCATGCTCCCGTGCAGGCTATCAGCTTATTAAGGCTAAACTGTTTCTGCTAAATACAGTACAGTAAGCACATTCTGAGAGACAGAGTTTGCAACAAATCCCTGGAGTAAAAAACAAAATCTGATTGCTCGAAACATAAATTGAATTTCCTTTGCTAGATTAGATCTGTTTTCAAGTAATACTATTAAAAATGGTTCTCTGTATTGTTTCAATAAACATTAACCTGCTATTGATTTCAACTTTCCTCTGTGCATGTAATATTTATTACAACACTTGTCAAGTCTGCTTTTGAAAGGGGAGGAGAGTGTTGAAGATTTCGTTTGAAAACAAATCAGGTGCTGTGGCCCTTCGAACTGCTATTTTTCGGGCCGCATGTAAATGTTTTCCTAGCTCAGGCCCGCCTTCTCTCTGAAGGGAGTTGGGCTTTGACCCGCTGACTTCTTTGTCAGCACCAATGCTATTGAAATGTGAGAAGATGGACTTGGTGCTTTCACAAATGCCTCAAGTGATGAACATCACTTATGCTTGTTTAACCTTCAGTTGTGCTCAAGAAGTCAGCTGTAGCAGTAAGAACTGATGACCAGTGTTTTGCACTGCTTGACTGGGAGTGTGTATTAATGTTCTGAGAGCCGCTTAGGTTTGATAACGTAGAGATAGGAATAGGGAAGCTTATACATGCTTGAGTACTTTAATACTAGATTTAAAAAAAACATATTCAAGGACATGTCATGGAATAGTATGCAATATTTTTCCCTAAAATAATTTGTATTGCGTATCTAGCTTAAGGCTGAAATGTTTCCTGCTGATCCTTTTTACTATGTATCTCAATTCTTCACTCATCATAACTATTAGGATATGGTGGAGGAACTAATTAGAAAGAGAGCAGTACTCCCGTAAGTGCAGTAATTTAGACTTTTGTTTAGAGCAGTAAAAATATGCTTATAACTTCTTGATATAATCTTACATCACTAGCAGGAATCCTGTAAATTAGCACAGGAAAAGAGTAAATTTGTGCTGGTGATTCAGTAGTTGAACAGCTGCTAAGTTCTAACAAATTCCTGAACTGTTACTAATGATGCAGCTGAAACTCCGTTTTATAGCCTCAGGGTGCTGTTTCTGTGAAACTTTAGAACTGTCTCCAAAGAAATTAGATGAAGACAAGAGCAGCATTTACTATTACTAATAGTCAGAATTTTAGCTGTTCTTTTAAAGTTACTTTGCAAGCATTGGTCCCTCACAGAGTGTGTGTGTGTGTGTGTGTATATATAGATATAGATATATATATATATATGTTGGCTCGTCCCGAGTGTGTGTGCTTAAAATGGCCAGCAAATTGATTTCATCAGACTTTTCCCCACACATCGTACTTTGTTAGTTGAGTTAGCAGACAGCAGAATTTAAAGGTAATATCTAAGTGTTAAGTGTCTCTTGAACCTGGAACTATGAATAATTCTATGCTCTGTATTACAAGAGGGATGCTAAATGACTGGAAAAGGCAGTAATAGAGAACTGTTTGGGGTACTTGATTGAACTGAGTGCATCACTTAGATCCGCAGTACCAGTAGCTCACAGCAGCTTTGCAAATCAACACTGTTTACAGAAACCAACTAGTAAGAAGAAATTGAGTTATTGGTATTACAGTTTTCAAATTTCATACTCTGGGATTTTTTCCTACATTTCAGAGTTTTGGTTCCATAGGTTGAGAGGTTTGACTGGCACCAATCTTTGAACTCTGGCTTCTGCCCTCTTCCTGTCTTCCCCTAGGCTTGACTTGCACAGCTGAGGTGGAAATAAGAGACAATGGAAGCCCGAGAATAGCTTAAACTGGTTTTTGTTTTTTTTTTCTGCCAGATTGGAAGTTGGGATAGGGTTATTTGATATTTACTAATAACTGAATCTCAGCTATATAGTATGATCTTAGTTATGTAATTCCTGCGAGGAAAGGGGCGGGGAGAATGTGGAATTGCTACCTAATATTTCACTTCATTTTTTTTTTTTTTATGAGGTTTTCATAAACTGAAAATTATTGGTCAGTTACATCAGAAATAGCTTTCTCCAGAGTGAATGAAAACATGCATCACACAGGTTACCTGATAAAAGATGGATGGTTTATTTGAAGGATATTCCGTCTTTTACCTCATGAACAGGGAGTGCAGAGAGAAACCTTATGGTTTCATCATCCAAAAGTATGACATATTACAAAAAAACTGGATGGGGGTCAGTTTACCTATTACATTATCATAGGTAAAACTGAATTGCATCTGCTGAGATCTGAATCTGATTCCAGCTATGGTATGTTTTCAAGAGATGGGATGAACCTGTTTAACAGTTAAAAACAAAAGTCTCCTTTGTGCTTCACTGCTGAATATAACTGCAGACTACTTATTTTGTGGATGGATATAATAAAATAACACTTGTCAGGCCTTTCCATGAGCTAAATGGTAGAAAACTAACCCACGACCTTTTCTGATGTTTTTTGAGAGGTAAATCACCTTGCTGAATGTCTCACAAGCACCAGAGCACACAGGAAGTGTCAGTGGCATGGGCCCAGTAAAGGTGGAAATACCATAATGGGGAGGAGGTGGAAAGCTGTGGATGTATACTTGTTCTCTCTGTTTAATTAGTTGTATTTCTAGGGTTCTTGGCTCCTGCTGGTCCAGGAATCCGGAGAATCAAAGAAATGTGCATTCTACTAGACCAGTAGGGGCAGCAGCTGTTTCTTCTCAAGACACTCCCCCTTTTCTGATAAATTCTCTTGAAGTATTTTTATCCATTTGCCATTTAATTTTGCTTCTGCTGGGGCATTGTTACATTGGCCTCTGATCTTTAGATTCCAACAATTTGTTTCTTTCTGCAATTCTTTTCATTTAATCACTAACTTACAAGCTTTTGGGAGCAGAAGCTACAGATGTGTATTGCTGGTATCTGAACAACAGATTAGAATAGTATTTGTATACTTTATGCTAAAATTAACATTGCACACAGAGGCGTGAGAATAAAATGCATCACCTGAAATGATACAGTTCCTGGCTAAAGAAAATCAACAGTTCTTTCTTAGGCTAGTTCTATAGAAGAATATAACACAGAAAAATGAAAAAAAAAATACTAATAAGGATACTGATTTTTGTAGGGTACTCACATTATCAAATCACACATTATTTTCAGTTTCTTTATTTATGACAGAGCTTTGTAAGCATTGAATATACTATTTAACTGGTATGGACTCCGGGCATCTAAAGTGTAAAAATTATCTGTTTAGGATGATACTGTTTTGGAAGAGACTTAAAATTCATATTTTCCCAGTGTTTTTAGAACATGGAGTGCAAATACCAAAGAAGCTCAAAGGTCTCTGCAAAACATGAACGGGTATGGATATTTAGAGCAGTAAGTAACTGGTTGAGATGGTAGCCTTTGCTTCTGCTGAGCAAATCTACAAATGGAGAAAGTGTATTTCTCATAGTCTAAGAAGACCACTAGAAGAGAGTGATTAGTACAGTTGGTCAAGGAAGGTATAAAGGTATTCCTCCACTGAAAGTCAGCATCAAGATAAAAGAAAATCAGAACGTATAATGATTTTAAGTAAAAAGAAACTGGCAGAAACTGGTTAAAATACAAAAATATATTGTAAGAGAAAAATTAATAAGAAAAATAAAAATAAATATTTTAATATTAAAGCAATTCAGTTGGTTGTCAGGTGGTGGATTCCAATTAGAAAAGTCTATTCTTCTGGTTGGGAAATTAGACTGCCAGGCTTCAGAACTAGCAAGACTAGGACTCTAATTCTATATGCAGCTGAGTCAATTGACAGCTCTGCACAGGGAGTCTCAACTCCCCTCAATCTCTCCTTCCTCATGCTGGCACTCATATGAGCCTGGTGAGCCCTTTCAGTTTTGTAATCTGTCAGAAAGCTATTCATATTTTAAAAAATATAAAAATTGTCAGATTAGCAGCTTGACATGGCTCAGTCATGGATACAGTGATGGACACAGGAGAGCGACAGTCAAGAAAGAGTAGGGTTGTGACCACCACCAGTTAAATTGGCTTAAAGTACCACAGGAGTGCCAGCAGAGAGGCTTTTTGCATCTTTGAAAATAATTTTTGACTCCTTTGATAGTAGTGTAAAACCTCAGCCTAATCGTCCAGAACTAATTTGTAGCCTGGGAAAAAGTCTTAAGATAGCATTTTAATTTTTTACATTGTAGCATTGGCTGTTATATTTTCTAGGTAAACTTGTCTGAACATGTTTCCTCTGAAATTATTGTCTGTAAATTTTCCATCTGATTGATTCCCATTCCATTCTCTGTTTTTTAAAGGATCAGCTTTCTGAACTCAATCATGTGCAGATACACAACAGCTTATTTTTACATGTTCTGGAAACAAAATTCCATTCATTTTTCCATTTATTTGAATCACTTCAGAATCACCCTAGCTTTTCAGGCCCTTAAGACCTTTGTTGTCTGTATTTGCCTTGATTTACAGAAAAGGACTTCATTTGTCTCTTCCCATTGGCGATGAGTGAATGAAGGTTCTTCAGTTGCTCTTAGATAGTATACAAAATTTGCATTCTTCTTTAGGTTTGCTTCTTAATGTTTCAACCACATCTGGTAACCACAAGCTTTAATTGTACTTTTTCTGGTTTGGGGTTTGCTTTTTTTATTTCTATGTATGATTTTTTACACACATTAAAGGGAATTTTTAGTGCAACATAATACATAGAAATACATTATCCAGAAAGTTAGAAAATGTGTGAATTTAGGTATTCATTTGAAATATTCATGAGACTCCGGAGGTTCAGGAGATTAAGAGGGACTAAGGTGATTTATCCTGTTATAGAAAATGTACTTTAAGCTGCTTTTGCTTATGGGTGTGCACCTTGTCTGCTGAAATGTGAAATTATAATTCTACAGTCTCTGAGAGACAGTTTAATTGTACATATTTCAAATATATAAATGGAAAGAGTTCATTTCTCCTAATAATTGGATTAGAACAATAAATGTTTAGAGAACCAGAGTTGTCTGCACAGTATTTAAACAGATGTATACAGAAAGATGCGGGGAAAAAATTCATAATGAAATCTAGAAATGGGAAAATGGGAGAGTTTTACTTGTATAACAAGGACTCCAGGATCCCCTAGACCTGGGCTACTGATAGGTGTCCCTGCCCATGGCAGGGGAGTTGGAATTTGATCCCTTCCAACTTGAAGGTCCCTTCCGACCTGAACCATTCTATGATTCTGAAAACAGATATCAATGTGCAGTTGACAGTATAACACAGAGTGAGAATGATGCTCACGTCACTGATAGTGAATGTGTAGGAAGCAAGTAAGCTTCCACTTGAACACTTTGGTCTTACTAGGGTGGATTTATTATTTATTTATTTTTTTTTAATGTTAACATTGCTTGTTCTTGCATTTGGCATTTAAGGTTTGTTGTAAGGCTAGAAGGGAGAGCTTATGGACAAATATTGTAGGATTATCCTATCAAGAACTGCTTCCAGAGCATGACGTGCATTGATCCAGGGTGACTCGGTGACTGTGGTTTGTTTCAGCCAAAGTTCAGGTACTCAGCTGCTTAGGAAATGAAAAACGAAAGCCATTAAATGAAATTCTGATGTAATATCTAATCCAGAGTCTGTAGCAAGCTGTTCAGATACAACGCTATAAAATATGCAAAGATTAGCAACAAATAGAAGCATGGAATTCTTGATTATTTCTGTCTCAGTATACCCTTTAATTTGCAGTGAAATTTGATCAAATTTATACTCTGAGTCCTGCTAAATGGTTACTTAAGTGTAGTGTCTGTATTTCTGCTGAGGAGGCAGATTTTTAAATTAGTCTGTAGAGCAGCAGGGAAAGATGGTGAAATTAATTATTTAAGATAGGCCTGATACATATTTCTTTCATTCTAGGACAGACAATTAGGCTTAAAGACCTTAATTGTTTTATCATGTAGGTTCATTTAATAATTATATAGAAAACTGATGCTAATTAGTTAATTCTGGTAACGTAGCATTTCATGAAAGAAAAAATTAAAAATTCTGGTCAGTAATCTCCTGGGGGGCTTTGCAATAGGTTAACTACTACTTTATTTTGGCAAGTCTCTTGTTGATACCCAGATACCTCATGATCCCAGTCCCTTCTGGATAAAAGACTGCATCATGTTTGTTATACTACAGCCATATGTGAACTGTCATTACCTATAATTGCTTGTGGAAGATACAGTTCTGAAACATGGCCCCGTGCAAAAATTGTAGATTCTGTTATTTACGCAGGGCATCTGAATGGTCGTGGGCAGGGGACGCCAGAAAATGTTTTTTTATGGAAATTGTTGTTTTGATGTATTGGGGTTTTTTTGTTGTTGTTTTGGGGTTTAGTTGTGGGGGCTCTTTAATTAAACAACAGTTTTAAGGAAGTTTTTCAAACAGTGTCTTACATATAAATGGCTGAAACACATCATTCTTGTGCAAATTGGTACATAACGGAAAGGTATTTTTATTGCAATTGAGTAACCTTTTTCAGAATGTCAGTGTTTTTACTTAAAGTGCTAGTATTACCTTCAAAACTAAATTATTTTTACTGTTAATGTCTCCAAATTTTAATATTAAGAATTTATAATCTTCCCTTAAAACATGTGGCAGAATAAAATTTCATATACAAAGCTGAGTATCATAAGATACTTCTTTCGTGTTACTACATCATGAAAAATAGGTGGTTCTTATTTGTCAAAATCTGGATTGTTAAATACTGACCTTTAAGTATGTGATAAATTCCAAAACCAGAGGTTAATATCCTGAAATAAGAAGCTGGTTTAATATTCTTTAACACAACCAATGTGTCTTACTCCAGCTTCCAAGTTCCATTTTTTTCCCAAGGACTATAATGAATAATTAAAACAAGATTTGTGCATGTTTGAATTAATCTGGATGGTTACACTGGAAAATTATGTGAGTGCCTTAGAAAAAAAAAAGTCGAATTATTATCACTTCTGCTATTCTGGAGTAGTTACAAGAAACTGAAGTATGTTGCATGATTTTCAATAATTTCCTAAGAATCCACTGATCTTTTGTAACTGAAGTTGCTAAGATTAAAGCAAGTGATAACAAAATGAAAATCCGCTGTATATATATATATATATATTTTTTTTTTTTCTGTAATACTTAAAAATGCCAGAAGCTTTTTGGCTAAATAGGACTTAGAGGGCTTAGCCCTTATAGGGCTTTTAAAATTATTTTTAATGCTAAAATTATGTTATGTAGAAAGAAAATAACGATGCAAACTGAAACTTTCATGCCTTCCCTTGGCTCTTATATGACAGCGTGAATAAACATTCAGAGCTACCTGGAGTCCAAGCTGTCTTTTTTCAGTTTATCATCAAATGTTTGTGTTAGAGGTGATGCTCTTACCTGATGGACAACAACAGTGCATGCATACGCTTGCTCCTCTGCAGCACACACTCCTAGTAGCAGCCCTCAGCATCAAGAATTGTTCCCCCCCTTTCATTCTTGGGGCAGGAAAAGTTTCTTGCCTGTGAGATGGCTCTGCTTGTGAGGAGGGAAATGCGGTTCCTTGGTCAGGTGGGCCCAGTGGTGCGGCTCCCTGGGGAAGAGGCGCTCCTCAAAGGCCCTTTGTGCCAGCCTCCGCCAGGCAGTGCCGAGTTCTCCTTCCTGTCTCTGGAAAATAAGCGTTGGCTGGTCTCTAAAAGCTGAAAAGAAAGCTCAATAAATAGCAAAGAAAGATTTCTCCCTAGCAACACGCTGCCTTGAGCAGCTTGAGCCTTCAAACGGGAGGTCATATGATTGACATATTTGTCCCCTAAAGAGAGTGCACACAATTCGTTTTTTCACTTCTCTGTGTTTTTAAGCTGTGTGAAAGCGGGTTTTAGCCAGCCGTAGAAGAGCAGACTAGCCAGTTGGAATACTACCACCCCCTCCTTCTGAACTTCATCAATTCTGGGAGTCCAAGAAGAGCAGGAGAGGTGTCTGTGGTGTTTATGGAAGAGTTAACTTTGTTTTTAGAACAGTAATACTTACATTAGAGCACCGGGAAAATGCACATAAGACATACATGCGATACTATATTCAACAGAGCTATGAGTTTTGTAATTTTGGAATTTGCAAGCAGCTGACGTAGTTGTGAGCTTTTAGTACTCACTTTTTAGCAGCCGTTGAGAATTTCTGAAAGTGTATACTGACTGCATAAGTCCTTTTAAACTTTCAGTGTTGTGTTTCCTTAGTTGGACTAGAAATTTAAAACTTTTGTCAGTTGAATTTTTGGGCATCTTGCATAAAACAATCTAGATGATAGCCTTACACAAAGTTCTAAATTAAACAGTCATTAGACAATTCTATCTTAGGGGTTGTGTTTGTGTAGAAAAATACGGTATCAACAAAACTGTGCCATTGCGCTTCCTGTTATCTTGAAAATAAAACAATTTATGCAAACATTGTACAAGAAGGAGCATAGGTGAAATGCAGAAACAATTCTTTTAATCCCATTGAGCTGTTATGATTCTTGTTGAAAATGGGACAGTGTGACAGTCCAAGAAGCAACTGGAAGACCTCTGAATACTAACGTTTTGTAATTGGATAAGCCTGAGTATTTGTGGTTTTATTCTGTATTGTAATACATGCATTTATTTTAATTAGTATCACCTTTTCATGACATCTCAAACTGAAGATAATGTCGTAGAAGTTACTACTGCAGCTTGAGTTCCTATGTGGTAGTCTGCAGCACTGAGTTAAGTGTTTAATCAAACACGTTAAGAGCAGGTACAGTTGAAAGATGTGCACTAATTCACAGCAACATTCTTTGTACTCCTTGTCACCAGCAGTTGGGTTGCTTTTGTTGCTCTGAAGAGACAGACTTGCTATGGTCTTTCTAGGTTACTAAATCTGGTATGAAATGCCATTTTTTTTTTTTTTTTTTCTGGGTAGCAACAAATTAAAACCATAATGGACATGTTTTCCATATGAAAACATGGGGTCATGTTTTATTGACATTTTGTGGCACTGAAAGGCTTTGTTTATGTACTAAAATGTTAGCATAGCAGGAAACAAAATTAGCTGGTGTTGGAGTCTCTAGAGTTTGAACAAAATACTAGTTTTGAAACCCCTTCATGGGGTTTGTACCCTCCCCGCACCAATACCTGCGTTCCATGTCTTTGCATGTTAGAGAAATTTACAGCCACTCAGAGTGTATAAACTCAAACTTTTAATAGAAATTTTTTTGGATGACAAAGGAAAAATAAATGTTACAGGCCAGGCCAGCCTTATCTACAAGTATTTTAACTAATCATTCCATTGTCATATTTTTAACAACTGCCTCTAACTTGTACCTGTTAGAACAACCACATTTATCTTAAGTAGCTGTGTGGCGGGAATCGGTTAAATTATTTTTATAATTTACTTAAAACTCAGTGTGGGATTAAAGCATTTATCCTGATAAAACTAGAGTGTGTCAGTGCAGTCTCAAAGTGTTTTGGCACCGTTCGGTGTGTTTGAAAGGCGACAGCTGGAATAAAGAGCTGTATAATATCGATAGCGTTTGATTTCTGCTCTGTTCCGATTCCTGGGCTGTCGGTAGTACTCGAGATGTCACTGGTAGAGCTGTGTGGAGGAAGTTCGTACCAAAGGCTTGCCTCGTAGTATCTCATTCAGTATGCTCATGGTTCAGCTCCTTTCAGAATTAAGCTAACCAGTCAGGAGGAATTTTGAATGTCTAGCATTCCAAAATTAGAAATTCCAAAAATAAAATGTTAGCTCTGAAAGTTTTTCAACTGGGCTTGCGTGTTGCTAAAAATAAACCTACTGCTTCAAATTGCATTATTGATAGCTATTTCATTTGTATTGTAATACAAATGTTAACAAAAGTATATGCTAGCAAATAAATTTTGAAGTATTTCAGTATAATTCTGTCTCATTGAAAAACATTTTCGAAGGCACCGTATAAATGTTTTTTTCTTTCGTGATTTTTGGGGGTTTGGTGTATGTATTTATCATCAAAGATGCATTCCTTGTTCTGTAGCTTTATGAATTGCTGAAGCTGTTCTGTGTAGTGTATATTCTCACTGATCTCATTAACACCATTAAAAGGTTGAGATGTGAGGGAAAGCAGAACGATCATTAAATAAATAAGCAAAAAGCAAATTCTGGAATTAAGTATTGCTGTCTCTAGTATAACTGGCCCAAGGGAACTTATTTTCTGAAAAGCCCCAAGCCCTGTGATTTAAGTAGAAGCCCATCATGTGTGTCCTAAAAAATGTTGGGACAGACGTAAAAATCCGNAAGTTCCACTGGTGCTGTATTTGAGTCTGGCTTATAAAGTGCACTCCATGCTGATTTTTCTGTACCGTATCTGTATTTTCTTCTTCCACAAATGGAAAGTGGGGGAGGGAGGGCATAAGGACTCTCGAAAATATTACTGGTAAGTCAAGTATCATGATTAAACAGGGATACGTCAGATAAGGTGATGGGAAGTGTAAAAAGATATGCTGCCTTTTCCCCCTTGTGTATCTTTAACATTATGACCAATGAATTTTTCAAGTCAAACAGCACAGTCGACTTTGCATATCATTTGAACTGAGAGCTTGCTTTGAAGAAGATAAGCAGACTGTGTTGCCCAGAAGAAATAATGATGCTAATTTATCTTTGCCTGTCCTCATAGGCATAGTACTGCGCATCACTATTGAAAAGGAAATGGAGAAATAACTAAGCTATAGCTTTCCACCTCTTTAATGCCACAGTATCATCGATGGCATACAGGGCTCTAAGAAATACAACTGGTCTTTAAGTAGTGCTTTATTTTACTTTGTTTCAAAAACATCTGGAAAAGTTCCCTCTGATACAAGAATAGCTGCCAAATTATGGCCGAAAAGAGCTCTTTGGCAAATTCTCCTCGGCATGAACAAAGTGATGTTGTAGTCTTTCTGTTCTATCGCCATCAGAAGCCTATCATCAAGAATGAGAAAGTCTAAGTTAACAGTTTACCAAGAACTTCTAATTATCAATATTTACATTCTGGGCATGGGAAACTTGGAAGTCTGTGTCAGTTTTTTTGAGGGGAAGGGATCATGGGATGTTTTCCTTAACACCGAGTAATAGAGTAGCTTGCTAGAAGTAGAAGTTAGCCTTTACGAAAGTGAAATCTTGCAGTAGGCAATTGATTAATAGTTTAGGTACTCGCATTCAGATTCCTTTTAAAAGCTCTTTTGTGTTTTACATCTGATTACCTGTCATCTTGGCGAGGATTTAATTGCCATAGATACTTCAGTCTCTGAACAACTTAGATATGAAAAAAGACTTTCCAAACATGAAATAGATTCTAAGGGTGTATGCCTTCAAGTCAAGGACTCCAATGAGGTTTAGTCTGTGACATTTTATGATACATCTTACAATATATATTGATGTCTGAGATCTGTTTTTTTGTTTTAATGCGTGTATGTCTAGGAATTTGTAGGATATTGTTTGTGAGGTTTTTTGTTTATAGATTATGAATGGAAGGTTTTTATCCCTGAATGGAGACATTCATGTGTAAAGGCTGTTTGACTGGCGCATGGTATGTTAGGAATACTTACTGATCTACAAGTGAATTGCAGTGGAACGTTTTTCTTTGTCAGGGAGATAAAAGCATTCCAGAGCCCCGAGAGTCCAGCCAGTGAGTGTCACAGCTCCCAAGCCTCCAAGGCGCAGCTGTGTGGCTATGTAGCAGCTGGGGACTGTAGGAAGGCAGGGGGACAGACCCCTGAGGGGCACCAGCGCCTCCTGGATAGGAACGATAAGATCAGTAACAGCAAAATATTTCAGTGGTGTCGTTGGGTTTTACCAAATTTGTATTAAATTACTACATTGCAGGTGGCTTCTACTATGCAGAGGTGCAGTTTAAAGAATAATATAAGTCTTCGTATTTAACCTGTGCTTATTATTATTTCTGAGATACAATGATAGAAAATTAGGTATGTGGCAATTATAAATGACATTAGTTTAGTGTTCTTCTGTAACTGCCACGTTCTCTGCCCTTCTGTTTGGAGTGTGTGTAAAATAATTTAATGCCTTACCTGTGTACTAAAAAAATGTAATGTGTTATTGGCAAAATTCTCTGCCTTAAGTAAATGTGAAGAAAAGCATATGGACTTGGACAACATGTGGTGGCTGGAAGAGGTCTCTCTGGGGGTGGAGGGAAGGGTTGCCAAGCTGCTGTGGAGTATTGCTGTTTAACCAGAGGTGATGTGGGGCAGGCAGGAAGATAGACTGAGAGAAGTTGCTGAGGTGGTGGGAAGGTAAGTGCTGCTCTTTGCTCCTCTTCTGTTGCTGAGACTTCCTGCTTATTCTTTCCCTGAGCTTGGTGGGACAGGCCTGCTGGAGAGACGATCAAGAATGATTTTTGTCCTCTGTATTTGCAATTGATTTATTCATCATTTTGATTCACCATCATTTCTTCTTCCTACGTGCTGTTCCTGCTCTGATCCTGAGAGTCCTGAAACAGCTTATAAAGGACTGTTCCCTTAACCAAAGCCAGACTTGGCTGCATTTGGTGCAAGATTAATCTGACAGCAGCCTTTCCTAGGGTTGAGCTCCGTTCAGTTCCTGAGAATTCAGCTGAAGTGTGGGGATGTGTGACAGAATTGCAAAAATGTCATCGAAACTGCATGACATTTGGAAGCTAGACTGTCAATGAACATGACCTTAATAGGCATATCTCTAAGTATTATGAATGTAGGAAAGACGTCTATTTGTTACATCTTCCAAAGTAGTTGCTTTAAAAGGAAAATGAGCATTATATGGGGAATGTAGGTCTGTTTGTACAGAAATGCTGAAAGCCTTTGCTGACGGTGTTGGTAATAATGACAACCGGGATACGTTCTGAGACTTAGTCAGGTAAGAAAACTGTGAGGCTCAAGGAGCTCGGTCAGGATGAGGTATCCCTGCTATCCCATGAGCAAGCAGGCTGGTTTGTGAATTAACTCAGCAGGTGTCACCTTCCCCGCAGGTCAGTTTGGGTCCAGCAGCAGTATGGCAGGGCACTGTGGGCAGAGACTGGCTTTGCTGGATGCTAGCTCGTGGATCTCTGCTCTGTATGATGCTTCTTTTCTTTTAAGATAGTATCTTGCTTTCCTTCTCTACTGTAATCTATTACAGGCTTCTTAGAGTTGACTGTATGCAGAATCTTAACAGTCTGCTTGTCACGTCTGAAGACCGTTGTCAACTCCTGAAGTCTTCATTGATATAGCACAGTGAATGTACTTGCTTCTGGAGTCTGTATGCCTGCCTGTCTGCCACCTTCATACCAGATCTATCTACTGTGTGTATGTTTTGTGTATAAAGAAGTTAGATTGTATGATACTCTTAAGTATGTGTATGAAAATCTGAGGTGTTTAAGTGCCTAGTAATAATTTCAGAAGCATTAGTTAAAAGAATTCTCTGAGGATCTTGGGGTTTCTGAGGTTGAAGTATAGCTTGGACATTGATGAAAAGAAGTCATTAAAAAAATTAAATGGAGTGCTTTATCTGAGCTCCCTGTTTCATGACATGAAACAAGCTCTTACTAATAGCAGTTTATTACATAACTGCATTCTTTTTTTTTTTTAAAACAGTATTGCCCAAAGTAGGAGACGGAATTGTGGTTTTAACTGGGCATCAGTATGGTCAGCATTGTGTGTTTCATATGAAATTGTTTTATTTTGGGAAGTGTTTCCCAAGAGACTTGGTGTAGGTGGCACTTGCAGTTGTTACTAGCATTTCGAACCTTGTGACTATTAATCCTACTCTGATAAAGATTAGAAAGCAAGTTACTTAAAGTGATAGTGATCACTGGTATTTGGTCTCCTTCAGGTCTTTTTATTGCCATCCCAAGTAGAGAGGAGCTCCTGTGAGGAGTCTTGGCTGTGTGTTCACAGAACGGTAACTGCTGTTTTCTGTGCACAGTTGGCTTTGTCAGGATTTACTGCTTGCGTCTCTTCAGTATTTGTATTCAGTGAGCAGTTGCAAGTGCTTACATTTAAAGAATTATGTTTCAAGATACCGTTTAAGGTTTTTTCTTAATCTGCATGTTATTTTGTACATGAGAAATACAAGGAAAGCACTGGAGATTTAAGAGGATGAGAGGTTTGAGTCAATCACTTGAGCTTCAACTTAGTAATGCAAATCTGGCTTTCAGTGACCTTATTGATGTTTGCTCAAAGTAGCTTCCTCTTGGTACAAATGACTGAGCTTTGTTGTAGCTATTGTACAGGTAATGTACCGTCCCTTTAGAGATTGCCTTTGTATCCCTGATGCAACCTCTCTTTGCTTTAACAGAGAGTGCCTGCAGAAATGCCTGGAGCTAAGATAGATTGCATCGGTGTGCCTCATTTGATCATCTGTCAGCAAGGAAGAGAGAGGATAGGGCAGGCGAAAACATGCACCCATTGCTCTATCCCAGCTCTTGGAAATTTGAGGGCTTGGCTGTTGTTCACCAACACGGTGCTTGATACCAGAGAACCAAGGACTTGACAGCATATGTGGAAGGGTCCTGGCCGCCTGGTGGCAAGTGACTGTTGCGAGTTTAGGGTGTGAGGGGTGGCAGGATTTTGAGCAGTACTAGTGGGGTGATGCAAATAGCACTAAGCACCCATGTCTTAAGGAGATAGTATTGTACAATAAACAGTGCCATCTTCTGGGAGGAGTCGGAATGATGCCCTTGTGGTGAGCATTAAAGGTGTTTTTGAAGTGTGTGGGGGGGTGGTTTGCATTGTTGTTTTTTTCTATCTAATCATTTAAAAAACCAAAGTACCAGAAATTAAAAGACAGCATTAAGGTCTAGTAAAGTCCACATCTGACGTCTGTGAATTGTCACTGATACAGTCTTAAAAGTTTTAAACTATGTTTAGGAGGCTGTTTAAAAGAGCAAAAGTTTATCACCTGCTGAGCAGTACTCCAGAGAAGTAAATCTCAGGAAGCAAAAGTTAAGGACTTGGTCTGCTTTATTTGCTGAAGGACATCATTACTTTTGTAAAACCTGGGCAATCGCAACATCTTTTCTCATAGAAAGCATAGTGACATATAAGCAAATGTAGGAACAATTGCTTTGTCTTTTATTGCTTTTAAGTTGTTATATTTCCTTCTTTTAGGGATGTCGGAAGGGAAAAAATGTTTTCTGCCTTAAAATTATTATCCTATAAATAGTTACATTTGGGAAATATTCACTGCAGTGCAAAATCTGGGATTAGAGTTTCTAAAATTATCCTACCAAGTGGAATGTAAGAATCAGCATTTGCTGAGACTCATTAATGGTGTCAGATCAATCACCTGAACTCTTATTTGAAGGAAGTGAGCAATTTTAGTAACATTATTGGAACTATATGGGAGATGTAGCTGACATTGTGAGGAGGTTTTTATGTTATACGCTTTCAAATAAATAGATAAATAAAGGAACTCAAGCAAAAAGCCAATAGCAAAGTATAACCATTATGGGGAGAGGAGAAAAGAGGAACCAATGTGTTAAAAATCTTTATCGCTAAAATATATTAGATAAGTTATGTCCAGAATGACAAGAATTTTTGAGCTCTGGGTGGGCAGATAGATCTGGAATTGTTTTTGTTGCATCATGATTTTCTACTTAGTTTATCAGCAAAGATGCAATAGAATAATAGTTTTTGAGTAAGTTGTAAGTCTATTCTGAGTATGTCACATTAGGCATGCTATAATCAGATCATTTGGTATTCCAGAGGGTCTCATTTTAATGACTATGGAGTTTGCGGGTTTTGGATAGTACAGTACTTAGCTGTACAATTAATTGGTAGTTAAAATGTGTATTGAATTGTGTATTGAATGTGTATTTACTTTTTCAATTGCAACATTAGCTTGGTCTGTCACACAGTATTTAATATATAAAGAAAATGTTTAACAACATAAATTGTTACTGTGTGTAATCTTTGTGTTTATGCGAGTCATCACTATTACAATTAGGACTTTCATTTCTGACATCTGAAAGTAATTTAGTGTTGACCCATCTTACTGCATTGATTCTAAGTTGTGGATAAAAATCACATTTTAAAGTTTTCATTGCAAGGGGTGGTGGTCCTTGAGCTTACCTCACACTAAGTAGTATATTTGCTTAGATACAATTTAAAAAGTTCTTTTGTCTTGTAATTTAGTAAATTACTTCTTCACAGTTTGGGAGATAAAGTATGTATAACAATATTTTGCTGCAAAATAGCTTGGAAAAATATTTCCCTACACATTTGGAACAGTGTGTGTAGATAATCCTATGAACTCTCAACTAGTTTGACAGGGTGTTTCACTGGTGCAGCTCTGTAATAGATTTTTATTTTTTTATTATCGGTGCTGATTGTTATTCTTTGTGGCTTTTAATTCTGTTTTTTGTAACCATGCTCTTGGAAGTCCTACTTCAAACCATCTGTAAAAGTTTAGTATAAGACAGGCAAACAACTCTCTGAAATCAGGCTTCAGGATCTTCGTAGTGGATGGCGCAGTATGTTATCTAGGTTTCCATTCACTTGGAAAATGTTGTTCCAAATACCTGGAAAACATTGTGTGAATAGACAAGATAAACATATAAAAATTGTGCTTAGCAAAGGAAGAATGCAGTGCATCTGGCACTCAAGTTGCACTCTTTTCCATGCAATGAGAATTTCATCCGTACACACTGACCATATCTCTTGGGTTTCCTATATCATAACCTTGTTTTCTGGTTGATAGCATGTAGAATAAACAAATATTAGTGTTTCTGGAATGACCGATCAGAAAATGTCTGGTCTTAAAGCTAAAATTGTACTAATTAGAAATATTTTTCTTAATAACTGAAAAAATTGAGCTTTTTTTTTTTTTTACTGAATACGTCATAATATTTATGCAAGCTGCAGGCACCAATGGAGTAGATAACTTCAGGGAAGTCAGTTATATTGAAGCAAAGCCAAGAGCAATGTATATTTTGTACATAGTAGTTATATCCCTATCGGAATACGTGTGCCAGAATTAAGAATTCTGCTTTACAGCAGTTGTTGGTGTCCTCTTTGCAAAACTACTCAATTATTGTTGTTTATTAATTTTATTTGTCTTCCCCCTCCACCTTGAAGCAGTCAGTATCAACTTCAGTGAAGCAAATTAGAATAAATTGGAAGCTGCTAAAAACTTGTGATGTCTGTTCCTTTTTCTAGCCCAACAATAAAATTTTTTAGAAGATCCCTTTTAAACCTTGAGAAAAAAATTTCTTAATCAACTTCTACCAGTCACAACTTATACCTAACTCTGTTTTTATCATTTATGGCATGAGTCTTTTTCAAAACTCTTTTAAGATGTTTATCAACACCGCTTAATGATAGACAACAGGCAGCTTGCACTTAATTTTAAGGAAAAGTTAACAAAGCTTAGTGCTTTTGTGCCTAATGATAACCAGGTGCATTGTCTGGTTAAAACTTGAAGACATTTTATTCTATGTCCCTTAGATCTTGTGCACTAGTGAATTAATAAACCTGACTCTTCTCTCATCTTTTCACACGCAGGCAGAAGGAGAAGACAGCCTTAAAAAGATGCAGCTGATGGAGCTTGCAATTCTGAATGGCACCTACAGAGATGCCAACATCAAATCACGTAAGCACGTCATAAGCTCAAGGGTCAATGCCACAGTAATTTAATTTGCAGTTCTTGATTCCTAAAGCTACTTTTTGGGAAATGTACAGTACAACTGTGTTGGAGGTTGGAGGGAAGTAAGAAACCAACAGAACAGTTGGTAGCCATTGCAAAAGATCTTCTAGAGTTAAGTTATATATATGACTATGGAGGTGGGGTTTTTTATGTGACTTGGGGTGGGGTTTTTGTTTGGATTTCCCCCCAGGAGCCACTCCTTTTTTAAACAGTATGTCTGGGTTGAAATATTTACAAATACATAGTTTTAATAAAATTCAGCCCATAAACTGTGTTTTTCTGTTTTACAGTCATTCTTTCCCTTAGTACATATAAAGGACAATGGACTCCTTTTCAATTTTATTCTTAGAGATTTAATTTGAAAACATTACAAATGTTCAGGATACTGTGAATACATTTTTCTGTATGATACTCCTTTCTTTCATCTTGCTTGCATGTGTCCCCCCAATGTTATGTTTTGCCAACAATTCATCAACTGATTTCACAGCTGAGTTCACAGGGATCAGTGATGTAATGAGCCATTTTTATTATTTCTTCCATTACATTTGTGTGAGAATGCTTTTGAAAATGCATGTATGCACAGGTTTACACTTGAAAATTAATTACATACACCTACTAATGAGAGCATATAGCTATTATGTGTGATAGAAATTATTTTTTCTAGTTGAAAATCTTATTTCTCCTGAAAATGTAGTTAATGATTCTGTTCCAAAGTAAGTTTTTTGCTCTATCTGTGATACAGATGTCAAATGTAAGCACAGTTAAATCAGTCTTTTCACTAAGGGCCTACTGATATTTGCAAATTTGTTTCTCCACACAGTCGCCATTTCAATATTGAATATGCTTAAAGGTTGGAATGCAGTTAAGTCAATTTGCAAGTGCTTACACCAGTGCAATTATTCTGATTTGAAAAGAGACATAAGTGAGGGCTTTTACCACTACAATGGTAGTGGTAAATCTTTCCATTCTAATGAACACAGTAATATTTAAAGCTAGATCAGATTTCAATATATTTTAGTCTCTAAATTATTGCAAATTTATGTGTAAAATAGCTTTCAGATTAGCTTAAATTGATGAAAGGGTTGCATAGAAACCTTTATATTAATTTGAGCTATTTTTTTGTCTGAGCTATTCCCATTGGTCTATTGTATCAGTATAAGTGGGATGATGGATTTTTTTTCATTTTTTGACTAGAGATTTCCACACTAATATCACTTTTTGATAGTAAGACAATTCCACTGATTGTGTTTTGATTTTACCGAAAACTTGAAAATATAGAAGCCATGCTCATATATTTTCCCTTAAGAAAGGGAAAGGAAAATGTTTGAGGGTTTGATTTTTTCAATTATACACTAATTCTGAGCACTTTTGTTTAAAAAATAAAAATAATTTTAAAAGCTCAACAGTCTCAAATCTGAAGAACTTCCCCCACATTTCTCCTTTCAGACAACCTGTAAGTTAATTAAATAATTGTAGATCAACAGTAATGCTCAGAAGTCTGTAAGAATCTAACCCTTAAGATTGCCTGTTACCAGCTGATGTGTTATTGCTTAAGAAATTGCTCATCTTGTGTGCCAACGGGCTTCAAGTAACACTTAAGACAAAAAAGAACCTTTTTTCTTTACCCTAAGCAAGACCATAGTGAACTTCTAATACCAAGTGTTTTATTTTGGGGAATTTGATATGGATATCACTTTTGAGTCCGTTTTATTCATGCTAGAGTAGGAGAGGAGATGTATTGTGTTTCTAGGTCATCTTTAACGTCACTGATCCTGGAAACTGGAATTTTGTATACGTTTAAATGCAGTTTTAGGATGTATAATAACTGTAGACGCATACAGCAGCTCTGCATAACTGAGTATCTGTGGACTCTATGGTTGCACTAAATTTTGTACTCTATTTGATTATGACAGTATTTTCCTTATATCTCCTGCATGCATCTCAGTCTCATGCAGTCTTGATAGCATAAATGAAGAAATATGGTGTAAATGGAGCTTTTGTGCTGTGTAACCTGTTTGAGAAATCTACCTCACCGTTTTACAATGGCTTTTTTATTTTGCATGTTCATACTTAATCACACTGGAAAATGGAAAGCTGTTTGCATTTGAATGGTGTGCTTTGGCACTGTGTGATCAGCGCATGTACTAATGATTTCCTTTTATTTTTCTTCTTTCCTACTTTTCCCCTTTTTTCCCATTCTTTCCACGTTTTGTACTGCTATCTCCATACTTTCCTCTGAATTTCTTTGCTTACTGTAGCAGCCCTTGCCTTTTCTCTTGCAGCAACAGCCCAGGCTCCAAGGATTATTACTGGGCCTGCGCCTGTTCTCCCACCAGCTGCCCTGCGTACTCCTACGCCAGCTGGCCCTACCATAATGCCTTTGATCAGACAAATACAAACCGCTGTCATGCCAAACGGAACTCCTCATCCCACCGCTGCAATAGTTCCACCTGGACCCGAAGCTGGTTTAATTTACACACCATATGAATACCCCTACACGCTGGCACCAGCTACATCAATCCTTGAGTATCCTATTGAACCTAGTGGTGTATTAGGTAAGATCTTTGTACGGGGATGACTGGAGATTCTGTCGTTTATGCTTTTGTTGTATTTGCAAGGTAGAGGTCGTGGGGCCCAAAGAAAAGAATTTAATGCAACAAGCTTACCTCAGGTATATCAAAACTGCTTAGGAAAGCTGCTCAAATGGTGTGGCTCTAAAATATTTTAAACATGTTTTGCATTTATTAAATGTGTTTAGTATATTAAGATTACTGAAAATGAAATCTTAAAGTTTGTATGGCACTAGATGGTGGGTACATAAGCAAGAGAAGAAAAAAGAAGTGGAAGTTGACATCTATTATATGTTATTTGGGCTCCCATAAATACCAGATTTGTTTGTGCTCACTTCAGCATGAATTAATTTCCAGTAATCTTTGGAAGAGAGAACTTCCTATTTTGCTATACCATTTTAGTAGAAAACTGAAGAGGTCTTTTCTCAGTTTATTGGTGGGTTTGCTGCTTTTTTTGTATACAACTGATAAATACCTCCTCAGTGTCAGAAAGCTGTAAATCATTTTGTAAGCAGAAAATAATTTCAGTGAATTAATATAAAGCAAGCTAAGTTCTGACCGAGGGATGATACAATTAGCAACTTTACCGTTGGCTTCTTTTATAGACGTTGGTTTGAAATGTCCATCGTTACTAATATTTCAGACCATTTACTTGCTGTGTGAGGCAAGAATGATAAAGCGACCATGACAGTTCAGTTAACTGGTCAACAAGCAGTTCCAATCGTTTCTTCCTTCCCTACCCTCTACAGAATCTCAATAATTTTTTCTCTTCAGCTTGTTCTGAATTGCGTGTGACCTTGGTGCTGCATAGTGTTGATTTTATAGGACTTTGATCTTAGTTTGTTCAGTTGCAGTTATTGATTTACACAAATTCTAAACCTCTCTAATGAACACTGGACAATAAGGTTCAAAGTCAATATTTTGTTGAAAATATTGCAAAAAATCGGTGTTTTACTTACATGGCAAATACTTGTTGGCTGTATATGTGCATGTTCCCACATTTCCCAAGTGAATAATAACAGGACCAGAGGAAGTGGTCCGAAGTTGCAGCAGGGGAGGTTTAGACTGGATATTAGGAAGAATTACTACTGAAAGAGTGGTCAGGCACTGGAACAGCCTGCCCAGGGAGGTGGTGGAGTCACCATCCCTGGAGGTATTTAAGAACCATGTAGATGTGGCACTTCAGGGCATGCTCTAGTGGCTGAGATTGTAGGGTGTGGGTTGTGTTTTTGTGTATGGTTGGACTCAGTGATCTCAGAAGTCCTCTCCAAGCATGACAATTCTGTGATTCTGTTACATTTTTTTACACAGTAAAAAAGAATATGTATTTCCAACTTCTGCCTTTCAGGATTAGTGGATCAATAATAAAAATTTTAGTAGAACAAAAGTATGCAGTAGGTCTGTCTCTGAGCAGCTTATGGTTGTTTTCCATTACCCCATACCAAAATTCAGTGAGCATATGATAATATCATCATCTTTTAATTTCCTACAAACATGTACATGTTCTCCCCAGCTCTTCCACCCCCAGCCTGTGAGTCTACTCTGGCACATCCTGGGGTAAAGTCACTGTAACAGAGAGCATCCTAGTAGCTATCAGGTGCTAGGTAATGGCAAACCCTTCTCCTGAATTGAGTTAATAGCAAGTAAGGAAATACATCATTCCATAGTGATAATTTAATACAATGCAGGGAACTTTAATTTCTCACAGAGTTTTCTATAAAAGAGAGGAAGGGAAAATTACTCCTAAAATGGCATCTATAAATGTTGCTTACTTTTGGGCTTGCTACACGTATATTGCCTTAAACCAGATAATCTTATTTAAAAAAGGAAAAAAAGCGGGAGGAGTAAAAAAGACAACACCCCCACTTAAGTAGCATAGACTCAGTAACTCTTGGTACATCTGCTCTACTGCCTGAGCAATTGTTAATTGAATTAAATGAGTTTTATTTCGCAATATATTCATTCTCATTAATAGTTTGCTATATTTTGTCCATTTCTGTGGCGGACCTTTAAGGTTTTTGAAAAGAATTCTGTTAAAAATGGCAGAGAAATGCACCCATATTAGTATTTCGGGGATATTGGTGTTGGGATCAAATTTTAGTTGGTGACTAACTTGTAATTCCCTTCCTTTTATCTTCAGGTATGGCTTTCCCAACGAAAGGCTAAGAATTCAAGAACGGTCTTAACTGATCCTTCATCAGATCTGAATTTTAACAAATGCTTAGTTTCAGCAGCCTTGAAAAAAGCTTGGCCTAGCAGTCAGTGACTTACTTGCACTTTTTTGCACATAGATTTAAAATAAAATAGTGCTATTAATTTGGATTAGCTCCTATTATTACAGACTAGCTGTAATTTATGAGTGTATAGTAGTATACTGACTGCTAAGTGTTCTATATAGTGTTTGCTTTACTAATCACCTAATTCATTGCAGTTCATACTTATTGACTTAAAGTTTAAAATCACAATCTGTAGGCTTGAAGAATTGCTTTAAAACTTTTTTTTTTGTGGTAGAACTGGAAGTGATCTTAAGGTTAGCAAATAATTGTCAGTATTAAAAGACGGCATTATTTAAAATAGTCCTGCTGCAAGAAAGGCACTTCAGTGAATATGTGACTAGTAAAGCTTAAATGTGCTTGGGTCTAATAGATTTCATGAAATACTGTAATTTTGGGATTGTAAATGAATGGATTGAACAGGTTAAGGCCAGGATGTTTAAAATAAATGCAATATTAATCTGCACAGATAAACTTCTTTTTTAAGATTAAGATTTGAAACTACTGTGCCTTAACTTGTTGCTTTTCTTAAAATGAACTTTTGTAGTTAATGATCATTTAAATCCATTTTGATAAACCTGCTGTTAATGTTTTCTTTGAATGTTTTCTAACTTTGTCTTGGTAATTGCAATTTAACTAGGTGCGGTGGCTACTAAAGTTCGAAGGCACGATATGCGTGTCCATCCTTACCAAAGGATTGTGACCGCAGACCGAGGTTAGTTTAGTTCTGCAGTTCTTGTTTGTAAGAAGTGCTTTGAGTGTACTTGAGATTTGCAACACCACAGCTGGTTAACCAAATACCATTAGTTATTTCTCTCAAAAATCTGAACAGTTAATATTTCATTAGAGTTTTGGGAATGCTTGCGGTTTTAAAAACATTTTGTAAACTTGGCTCTCCCAGCTCGATTAAATATATACATGTTCTGATCTATTCAATATAAACTCTATAACTGATTCCCTTTTAAAAGTCTATCTGCATCAGGAAACACTGTGAATTCAGTGCTGCAATAATTACTTTGGTCGTGTGTCTCCCACTCTCCCCAGTTTGTTCTTTTAATTGGTGTGGAAATATCAGATTGGTGTTGCAAAATAAAATGAATGGATGGTTGCTTAATGAGAAAGAAGTAAAGGAATAAATGCCTCCTGTCTGTGTCTGGAGAAATCTGAAGATTTAGATTCCTTTTTTTCCAATAAACTTTTGAGCCACTGTACTGTATATTAGGAGGAGGATGCATGTTCTCAGATACCTGACTGAATTCAGAAAGGTAAGGGCTGTGAAGATAATACTTCAAAAGTTGTTTGAGTTTGAATTACTAAGGGTGGGGGAAGGAAGGGTGTTTTGGTTTTTTGCCAAAATCGATTTCTTGGTATTTTGCCTTTTGCTGCTAAAATGTGTAACCTGAAGGAGAAGCAACTTTTGAAGTCCTGTTGGTGAGATGACATCCAATATTTGGGCATCTCTCTTTAACCCTTGAATGGAAAGTAAATCTTCATTTTTCTCCTGTTCCTCAAGTGTAACGCCTTTGGACCCCTGAATGAAGTATTTAAGCTTATTGAGAAAAGTGATATTTTCGGTTTATTGACATTGGCTAGGAAGCAGTGTGTGGGCTGAATTCTTATCCCATCCCTGCTGCTGACTCACCGTGGGTTTCGGCAAGTCATTTAATCTCTCTGTGTATATTTTCCCATCTGTAAAATAAGGATAATAATACTTCCCTACCTCACAGGGGTGTTGTGGGGGTTCTTGTTTTGTATGGGGCTTTGAGGATGCAAAGCGTTATGTGCCAAGTATTATTATTCTGCTTTCATCAAAATCAGTGTTGTGCAGGCTTCCATGATACTGTAATATTCAAAAGTCAAATTCAGGTGACAGATCTGACATCTCCTAACATTGACTACACTTCACTTCTCACAGCCTGCCATAAATTAGCTACAAGAAACAATACAGATTTCAGTCAATACAGTAAAAGGGCACTCCTGTTTATTTGCTATATTTATGTAACTCTTTTTATATTTCATATGTAAGGATCTTGTGCTTTACAGAAAGCGTAAAGCTGATAACAAGACACTACTTAAGTTTTCTAGAAGATTGCTTCTTCTTTTATATCACTGCACACTATTTACAGCCCATTGGTTTGTTCTCATTTCTTGAGAACTCTTCAATGGGCGACAGGGTATAACCAGAATAAGGTCGTAAACCCTGTTTACCAAAAAAAGAAGGAAAAAAAGAAATGGAAAAAAGATTAAAACCGTCTCTCTCAAGAGTAATGGGTGGTCAGAATTCGGCTCTCTTTGAAAGTTGGACCTGAAGCTGCAAAAATCAGGTTTTGCTAATGGTCTTTCATGACCTGCAGTGGTAGTTTCAGGTGACAGGAGAGACTACCTTTTTGATTAATTAGGTATTTGCCTGGGACAACTGGTAAATGCACTGATAAAGCACTGGGGGAGGAGGATGGTGGGAATACCAGTTTGTAGTTTAAGTTCATTGTAGTGTTGACTCAACATAGATTTTGAATATTTTGCAAAGGGCCTAGATGTTTCATCTGGGTCACTTAAGTAATTGAAATTAATATTTGGTATGATTCACCTTTTTTTTAAATACAGCCATTTTCTGATAATCGAGCGTTCATATCTAGCCATATTGGAAGCCCACTGTCTTAAGTAAATAAATAAATACATGTGGCTTATCTCCTGTCGAGTAAGTCATATATACCTCTCTCTTCCAGCATGAAAACCATGCTGATATTTCAGCAGAATGTTATTTTGAAGTTTTATCTAAATAATCCCAGTGTGTATTAAGAAACTTAGACAAAGTGAATTTTACAGCTGTACTTCATTGTATCTTGAATTTGAAATCCCAGATTATCACTGCACAGAATTAAGTTTCACAAAATGTTTTGAAGATAACTTTGTTCAGCAATAAAAGTTTCTTTTGCTGTGTAAAAATTATGTTATAAAATTAAAAAATTATCAGTATTTACCATATTCACCTATTTGGTTGTTCTGTCACCAATATATACTACTTCTATAGCTGTAGCCTTAAAAAAACAATGTCAGCAAACCGAAATACTTTTTTTCAATGCAGAAACTTTTTTTTTTATATGGTTAAATGTCGCTAAATCTATATTTGCATTCATTGGGTCTAAAGTTGTTGTTTTTTTTTTTTTTTAAATCTAAATCGACTTTCAAATGACTTCGTAGTACTACTGCATTCACTTTTTAAGTAGGTTTTTATTCTTTGCATAGGTTTTTTTTCTTTTTTTAGAGATAAGCACTGCATTTAAAGCAAGAATCCCCAAATGTGTAAATGTTTTACTCTTACAACTAAGCATTTAGAATTGGTGAAGGGTTGAAAAATATAGCTCGTTTTAACTCAGAATAAAACCCCAGTTTATAAATAATACAAAATTGAATTTGATGCGTATAACAGAGAGACTGACTGATTTAATTGTAATAAACTGTAAATGGTTTTGCACAATTGACAAACCTGTGTGTACTGTAGAAGGCCAGAGACTTGGCAGAGGATGTATCACAGGTGTACTGGTATTTTTAAAAGGTAGCTTGCTTTGATTATAAACTCCACAAGAAATATTAATGCTGAGAATTTCCTTGAATGTTTTATCCAAACCAACTGTCACATAATTTATATATAAATTTTAATACCATTTAATCAAAATTGTAATCAGTCTCAAAATGCTTTAAGACTCTGTTTCTAGTATACCTGTAAAGTGGTGAGATTGTGCCACATAAAATATTTATTTTTATTTTTGCTTGGTTTTGAAAGAGCCGTTTTAATTTAAACAAATCCCACTTAGCATGATTCTGAAAAAAATTCAGGGAGCATGTGGTCTCATTTACCTTACAGTAGGAATTTTTTGTAGTATTGTATCCTAAATGATAGGCCATTTCTATTATGTGAAAGTAAATCAGCCCACAAGAAAGATTGCTAAATCAATGTTATCTGTGAATATTACACCTACTGGACTTCATTTTATGTAATGGCACAAATCTGACTTTGCACTGAATACCTTTCTCACTTTCATCTCCTCTGCCTTCGTCAAAATGGCAACAGTACAAAAACTTTATCAACCTCAGAATTTACTAGCTATAATTAAGCTGTTGAATGAGTCTTAAAAAAAAATCTATAAAAAAAAAAAATCATACTACTGTTAAGTGGACCAAGTTTGGTGAAGGAGAATGTGAGAGAATGATTAAAGAAGGAACAGCTCAAGAACATTGGGAATGATAACTTTCCACTTGAGAACTTTTTTATGTTTTACTGTAATTTGTTTGTGGTTTTGGTTGTTTTTTCTTTTGTTTTGTTTTGGTTTTTTTGTTGTTGTTTTGGGTTTTTTGTGCAAAAGAAAATAGTATTTACAGGTGGCTTCTTTTAAAATATAAAAATATAAAGCAGGAATGTATATGAAATGTCAGATTTTATTGTATTTGCAGAGTATTAGCTTTGAAAATGAATAAAGAGAGCTGTTTGTAGTTTTAAAATGCCTTATTAGTATCAATTAGATATTTTCTCTATTTTTTGATGTACTTAGAGCTTTTTAAGTATAGACTTTAAAATGGCAGGACTTTTACAGTGTTTACAAGCAAGTGCATTTTATAAGTGTCCTATATGTGTAAAATAGTATTTCGAACGGGAAAATGCTGGCTAAATTAGCAGGCTGAGCGTTTTCCTGGTTCCCACGATGATGCCTACATTGCTAGACTACAGTTTAGTATTGCTTTGTATCATGAGGCCAAGAAATTCCATGTTGTTTGTAAATAGAATAAATGAAAGGCAATAAAAAATTTATTGAACAAAACCCCTTTGTTTGGCCCATAGTTTGTTGAACCAAATTGTTTCTCTAAGTCCAGAATTCCTTAGATGACTCCATTCTTTTAACAACCAGTTATTAATAATCACATCCATCATTAATAGTTGCTTTAATGCTTGCACCTGGGGAGGTACTAATGCTTAATAGCAGTCAGATACTGATGCTGCGCGCTGACTGTTGTTCCAGAAATCTTCTACCCAGTTCCAAAACTGTTCATCGTTTTTTGTTTTTCAATTTCCTTCATCGACTGCTACTAACCATTAGTCGTTACTCGTATTTTATCTCTATTTCTCCTGTTAACCGGTTTTGTGGGAGCGGGCTTCTCCTTCACGTGTCCAAATCATGATGGAGGGCTGTCATGATTTTATTGCATTCTGTAGATGGTGTCGATCAGTATGTCAGAATTAAACATGCTTGTTTTTTTTATTAGTTGTGATTAGTTTTCATGTTGTCATTAAGCCGTCACTAGCTGGAACTAATCTCTTCTCTATCTTTTCTTTCTTTTTTTTGTTTTGTTTTTTTTTGTTTCTAACCACCCAGCCGCCACCGGCAACTAACCTATGACCTTCTGACCTCTGAACTCTTCACCCAATGATGACCTGACCATGCCTGCCTGCTGATCAGTTAACTGGTAAACGCCTTTGCTTGCCTGTCTTCAGTGCAGCGAGCTGGGGCACTTGTCCGTTCGTCTTACCATCTAACAAAACAGACAAAGAAATTGTTGTCCTCCAACTCCGCTTTTTGTTGTTCTCCTGTTTGGGTGAAAGTGGTTCTAGAACCTGCACTGAATAGTAGTAAAGCAATAAGGTCCAACTCATCCCTCCGCACTGATCATCCTCTAGTGTCCCACCCCAAGCGAACGGTAAGGAGGCCTCGCACGAGATGGAGACAGATGTCCCTTAACTACCCGATGACAGAGGCAGTTACTGTGAGAGACTTCTAGGAATATTTTTCTTCTCAAAAAAAAAAAAAAAAAGGAAAAAAAAATAAAAAAAAAAAAGAAGTCAAAGCTCTCTCTGAATGTACTGTGTGATGATGCATCATGCATGAACCTTTGGTCAGGGATGTCATTGGGGAAGGGATTCCAAAAAGTATTCAAAATTTGATACGCCGTTTAGTCACTACCGGTGCCCTCAAAGGGCAGACGTTGCAGCCTTTTTTCTATTGCCTGCCAAATTGGACATTTTAAAGGAAAGTGTGCCATGAAATGCAGATTCCGATGACTTTTCAGAACTACGTTAATGCCGAGAACAAAACAGCAACACTATTAAAGCAAAATCTGAGTTTAAATTATTTTAACCATATTTTAATCTCCTCGGAAGATTACACGAGAACAAGGTACATGCATTATGTGTCACATTACTGGGCAAACTGTTCAAATATTTTTTTTAAACCTCCCTGTATAGAAAAAAAATTCATTAAGGATGTAAAAGCCATGCTTGCCTATTTGCTGTATACATGTAATGAAATTGTAGATAAAGTGTAGTGCATTGAAACAAAATGAACAAAAAAGTAGATACTTTTACTATACAAGGGTGCTGGTGCAGAAAAAAAAATATATTTTTGGAAATGTAGCATTTTATACTTTCAAGTGTTATAAAAAAAGAAAAAAAGAACAAAGAAACCCTTTATTTCATTAAATGATTTTTTCTGGTGGTTGTCAAGAAACAAAAGACCAAAAGAGCCTTTTAGTCTTTCTTTTTTATTTTTTAAGTATTGGAATAAGTCTAAAGAAAAGGAAGTGCCTTATTTTCTTCATGGTCATTTAGTCAAATGTCTTGTATAATCAGCTTCTCCCTCAGACAAGTTACTGCATGCCACTCAGTCGCCCAGTATGTGAAAGAAGCTGTGAGGAAAGACAAATGATGAGTTGACCATATTAATTACCTGATTTTTGCCATACTAGTGTGATGTGACTTTGCCAAAATCCCATTACCTAAAAATATTTGCTAAGTTTTTGTCAAACCAGCCCATTGTTACTTCAGCCACTCTACTTGTAAAACCCAAGCAAATGCCGTACTTGTGCAATGTAAACCAAAGGGTTCTGTCCTACAGACCGCCTCATGCTAAATGAGACTATTAGCTGACAAATGTTGGTAGAGCTGGAAGCGTGTCGGTTTTGTTCAGGGATGGAGAGGAGTTTTCTTGATTTTTATTTTTTTTTGGTTGGAATAAATACACATCAAATACAGGAGGCTTCGGCGTCGCCCAGAAAACTGATGCTCTGTGGGTAATGGCACTGAAAGCGCTTAGCTGGCTTTCAGTTCCAGTCTTCAGTGCATCCCAGGTTTTTACAAGCAGCTCCTGTGGTGGCAAACAGCATGCAAGTTACCTGTTTTTCAGCTCTTCTTGGGCCCGTTCTTAGATCCGCCCGCTGGCTTTTCTTCGTAAGATAAGCAGGAGAGGGACACCAGCTAATTGTTTGAAGTCCAGCTATACTTGATTTTTAACCTTTATTTCCACGTGGGATTCGTATAGCTGTAGCTGGGCAACTGCAAGAGCTGAAGCTGTTGAACGCACAGTATTTAATTCTTAAAATGTTAAGTATTACTTGGCGTGGGGCTCAGTACTGAACTTGGCAAATATCAGGTGATAACTTTATTCCCCTCTTGTCAACTTATTCTCCTCCTGCAAATCTTCACAGCTTCCAAATGAAAGGTCAATAGTAAGCTAAGAGGGCTTACGTTTTTAAGCACCTGCATGGTGACCTCATCTAACATCTTGTCTCACCTGGAAATAATTATCAGTTTATTTACTATGCAATAGACATTCATCCTTCCGTATTCAGCTAGCTTTCTGTTTATTGTGCCACCGGCTTTGTCTTCCTGTTACACATACAGTTGTGTTGATTTTCCTTACAGTATATGCTGTGCCATTTTGATTTTATTTTGGTTGGTTGGTTGAATAAACTTGCGACACTCAAACATTTGAAGAGAGATTTGCTAAAACAGTACCAGTATTTGATCCAGTTTCATCTCGACTATGATAAAACCTGGACATTTTAGATGTTTATCAAAGGTCTTTTACTGGGGGGGAGGGGAAGTGTATGAAATAGATGTGTGACATGTGAAAGTAACGTTTGCTCTGAACAAACTTCTGAAAACTTAGTTGACAAAATTTTGGATCAACTTAAAAAAAAAAAAAGCATGACTTTTGAAATCTCTGAATGCCTTGGTTCTCAGTATTATCATTCTTTAATGACTTTTTCTTTATTAAAATAAGTAGTTTTAAGACTTCTTTCTGACAGTATTATGTAATTTTTTTTAGAGTGGGTAGATGGGAGTGTCGCTTGTATGTAACCGTACAGATGACATGTATTTGTCTATTCTTTATTATCTTAGTAGTTTCATGCTATGTATGTACCATAACCAACCTATTGCCTATGAGAAACATGTAAGATAATGTATTTACAGCCATTGTTACAAGTTTATAATGTATTTTTCTATCTTGTTTTATATGTATGTTATATAACATTCAAAAGAATTTTTTTCCTGATTGAGAAAAAAGGATACAAAATGCAAAACCCACAATTTTGATAACTGAAAAATTGCCAATTGTTTTGCAGTACTTTATTATATTGGGAGTGTTGTCTTTCTTGGGCTTTTAGTTAGCTACTGGATGAATACATTAGACATATTTGGGTTTTAGTTGGGTTTTTACATAGCTTGCATTTTAATTCTTTGGTTCTTTGCTGTTTCTATTAACCCATAGCATTATTTTAATAAATGTTATAATACCAACCTACTAACTCTGGACTATGTCTGTTTATTAACCATTACATGTTTAATTAAAATAAACAAATAAAGACGGAAGAATGTAAAGTCTTGAGTTACTGGACTAACCCTGAAGACCGTGACCACAGATAACACAACGTGACTTGTTTTTATGTTGTTTGTCGGCTGACATTCTGCACACTACTCTTAAGTTGGCTTTGGTCATTCTGGCCTTTTACCTTGGGGAATAGGTGCCAGTAGAACCGGGAACAAAGTAGCATTTTTGGAGGCGTTCTTCTTGTAGAGTCTTGCCACTTGCCTTTCAGCATCTGCGTTTACTAATTCCACACTTTCTTTTTCTTTCTCTAAAATAATTACTGTCGGCTCACAGCAAAAGAGCAAAGATGCCAGTGTATCGGTAAATCGTGACGGTGTACAGAAACCAGTTTGATTCTTTGTTGAACCATTCGGAGGTTGCAGTTAAGCTCGTAGGAATTTGCGATTTGTTGGTTTTGGCACCTGATCCACTGTTGCATCATGTGACGTTTCCAAGCACAAAATACTTCTAGCTAGAATGACTGTACATCGAAATGCAAAATCGGGAGGGGNCATGCCAGGCGATTTTTAAGTAACTTTAAATGTTTTTTATACTTCTGCTATCAGTATAGTCTCTCAGTATTGCCTAGCTCAGGGGAGTACAATTTCTGTAAGCCAAAGGTCAATCTGGATCATTTCCTGCTGACTGCAAAAAGTAGGAAAATACGCCTTTCGCTAAATTACCAAGCAACAGCCATTTCAAATTCCGGGGCTGCCTTTTTGTGATCGTGATCCCTGTGGATGACTGTAGCAACATGAGCGCAGGGAACTGAAATGGTGAAAATGCTGTTTGGAACGTACATCTACGCAAATATTTTTACAGAAACGTTTCTCTTTCTTAAAGCTTCTGCCGTTTGAGGCTCCTTTATATATCCTAGGTCCTCCTCCTAGATTTGTAAACTTAAGTGGACAGTCATTACAGCTAATGTCGAGGGAGATTCTCAATGCAGATGACTCTTCAGATATCCACGATTTTTGTGAAAGCCCATTTTTTCCCTATAGATAGTAAAAATTCAGATGAGTCATCTGTGCATCTGTTCAAGTGCCTTCTGTAATTTATGATTGTTCAAACCACGTATCTTGAAATCCATGTGATATAAAACTTAAATTTTGAAAAGTTCTCACAATAGTGGTAGTAATTAAAAAAGAGAGTGCATCTTTATTTTATGGAGAAAAATACCATAGCTGTGATGAAGACGTTCGTTTTTTAGTGATGTGTTGCTCTTTGCTTTACAAAAATGTATAGGGTCAGCTGAAATATTGATGCATCTAGAATAGTTTCACTTGTACAGAAATCTTTCTAATTTGACAGATCATGAATATGTCAGCCACAGGCAGATGATAAAAAACCTAGATATTTACAACAGGAGACATGAGGACCTTTTGATTGGATTTCACAAGTGTCTTTTCAGAGCCAATAGTTTAGATTCCCAAAGAATTTTACTAGAGGCAGACGTTTAAACTTGGTACTCTCTCCACTTCAGGTGAAACTATTCAGATGAGACAAAACTGATGAACTACTGCTTTTCTGTAGTATTTTTATTATTTTATAATTTTATTAGATGTGAACTACTGTGATACTTTTTCCACAGTGCATTTTCATCTCATTCTTCATTATAAGCAGAAGTGCAAGTTGCTGTAAAGTTGCTGTAACATTTGAACTACTTTGAAGGATAGCAAAAAAAGGAAAACTCTAAAATCAAAATTTTATACTAATTGCTGTTTTCCACCAAATGCATTTCTCAGTTTACCTAAGTGCCTGTCTGAAAATTTAACTATTTTACACTTTGCCTGCTTGTAGGAAAGAAACAAGCTATTTTTAGAACTGAATTGGAGGATGGCTTCAGCATTGCTGCATCACTGAAGCTAGATTGTTCTCTTTCTTTATTATTCTTCTGGGGTTAAATTGTCCTAATGTGGAAGATCATACATTTATTCAAGTCAATTAGAAAGTTGCTGTTCCTGTGGGATTTATTTTAGAGTAAATAATTCTATTTTTTTAGTGGGTCAGAATATAAACAAAAACATGATAAAAGATTTCAAAGTAAAATCTGAACAGTGCTACTCCTTAAAAGTAAACTGTTTTACCAAAGTCCAACAAATTGGTTTCTCTGAGAGTATTTTTTGTGTGTTATCAATCAGAATATAATTCTTAAAGAGCCTTCAGGGATATCTTTAAAATGCATATGTTTGCTGTATACTGACAATATTGCTGTTGCATTTGAACATATCTTTTAAAAGTGTGTCCAAAATCTACATGTAACAAACGGTTTGTTCCCAGATTGTACTCTTTTGAGGGGGACCACTAAAAAGTTTTCTGCCCTGAAAACACAGGGAAACATTGAAGTGTGATGCCATCCATTAAGAAGTTAATTTAACACGGGGGAAGCATACGAGTATATGAAAGTTACTTCTTTGTGTCTGGGTGAAAATAGCAGTCGTCATAAATAGCGCATTGTACAGAACGGAATCCGAGTAACACATTCCTAGGGTCGAAAGTACATAATTGTTACTGGAATTTCTATTTTTAATATATTTGATAATATTTTTCCAAAACAACTTATTAATGGAGCACTGCCCAGATAACACATGAACCATAAGACTTAACACATGGTAATCAATGTTGAATCAAACTGGTTGACGAAAGCTCTTCCTTCTCTGTGCCTGCGCGCTAATTGCAGGTGGTGCGGTTCTGCCTGGGCGGTGGGTGGTAGGCACAGCCGGTCGCGGGGCTCATTTCTCAGTGCCCACATTTCGGATGCCCGTCTTGGACAACAGAAGACAACAGACTTAACATACACACATCTGTCTCCCGAAGCAAAGATGATTAACTGAGATCTGAAACTCTTGGAAGAATTAGTTGAAAAGACAGCAGCAACAAAACAACATATATATATATATATATACACACACATATATGCTTTGACTTGTATTATGGCAGTTTGTGTGAAACATTTAAGGTTTTGTTTGTGCAAAATAATGTATTCTGAGGGGAAAAATAAACGTGGACATTGCTAAAACACATGTAAATAAAACACCATTTATGACTGTACATTATGTGCAATAAAGTAACTGGAAAAAGTGCATGTACTTTATCCTCAAAAGCAAACTGACAGCTCTCAAAGCTGCAGCTATAGTTTTTATTTTCTGAAAAGTTAAATTTTATTCTGTATCTAAGCAGCAGAATAAAGAATGTACATTTTTCACACTTCAATTTTCATTAATGCTTTTAGCAGTGCTATGAAGTATGTTAATTGTTGAAGAGGCTTAAGTTTTCACGGTCATCTGATTGCCAGGGTATTTTTTGCTTAACTATTCATTATTGCATATGCTGTCATTGTCGCTTGTAACTATAAATGAAGCAAATGTGCATTACATACCGGAAACGTCCAATACACATTTTAAATATAGGTTTGTGGATGCACCGATTCTATGAACTTCTTAAAGATGGACAAGTGATTTTGATGTTACTGTACTTTTGTAAGCATTGCTGTTAGAATCGTTTAAAGGAAATAGGGAAGAGGAGTGCTACTTTGTAGTAAAGCTAACATACTGGTTTTGGGGGAGGGTTTCTGGTCACTATAGAAAATGAAGATAATCAGTCTGCCACCTGCCTAATACGAATCTAGGGAGAAGCACACTTTGGAGAAGAAATAGATTATGGTGTTTTAACATTTTCATTAATATTGATGTGATGATATCTGGTAATAGTTTAGGACAATTTCTTTACCAAGGTCGTCTTTGTTAAAAAGTCCTTCTGTTTTACACTATTTAAATAAAAAATTGTTTGCTTCAGAACTTAGTGTACAGTAGATAAGGTTAAATGTGGTGTCTTTACAGGTCTGCTAGAATAGGGGAGAGGAGGATAAATGCCACGATTTATGTACACTTCCTCTCCTGCACTCTTCCAAGTAGGAAGAAGATTTTGGCATAACTAGCGTTCAGAGATACCTTCCATGATGAGTCTCAACAAAGTGGTGGCATGTAGTCCTGTCTGAGCTTAGCTTTACTCTCCACAGTCATGGAAGGTAGAGATGCCATTCGGTGTGTGCCACTTGAGGCGGTGAAGCAGCCCTCGCCTTCTGTGCTCTTACTCTGGATGGAAACCCAAGTGCAGTCCTGGCTTGAAGCGTGGACGCAGCCCCACGTTCCGTGCTGTCTTTGCCTGCACTGTGCAAACCCCCTCCTTCATCCATCCAGAATTAAGATGATCTTCCTTACCTCTTGCCCCAAGTCAGCAATATCTGTTTATGATCATGTTCATGCTAGAAATTTCATTTAGTGGTCTACAAATTAAAGTTAGATGTAGAATTTGATAACTGAAAAATTTCTATCAGCAGATTTTCCCGCTGTTCTACTAATGCTTTCTGCATCAGTGTTTTGGTATATTTATGGAGGATGGCCTAATGTTACTAGATGTCTCCTGAACGTTTTTACTATGGTTACTGTAGTTCCCTCGAGGAAATACAAGCTGAACCATTATCTATGTCAAAATAATGAGAGGCATTCATACCAAAGACTGCAAAATGCAGGGTCTGAAATGAATGTCTTTCGCTTTGACATTCAGGTGTACCAGCAAAACTAGAAAGAGATATTATCCAATTGTTTTCTCGGTGTCCATGCCAAGTTTTCACATAGTTAAAAACAGACAACTGACAGGTAGTGCCTGTTGAATTGAACACTTCTAAAAATTATCAACCACAAATAAGCAGTGGCTCCCCATACTATACATTTTAAAATCTTTGTAACAAAATAGCATTGTATGTATTTGCCTTTTAAAATTTCTGTGCGTTTTCAAAGTGTTTTCATCAGCAGCAAACAAGGCTGACTATTTGAATAACAAACTGGACAAATTCATTTGTGAGATTCAAATAAAAGATGCCAAATAACGGCACGCCTCTCAACATTGCATCGTTTCAGCAGCTCATCGATAGATGAAGGTGCTTTCTCTAAATTTTTCTCTAAATCTGTAAACCCCTTATGCAGACAAGAGACTAAGCAGAGAAATTCATTTCATTAGTGGGACTTCTTCCAAAAGAATTCAGTTGATTTTCAGTTCACTGAAGGTGGCTTTTCTCAAATAGGTGGTACTTCCACTGCCTGAAGCTAGGAAGATCCCAGGTCCTCTTGCCATAGCTGTTCAGAAAGCAGTTATCTCAGTGTTACTTCTGGTTTGCTTTCATAGTCTTTTAAATTAAGAAAGTTAAACCCATCTTTTGTATCCAGGTCTTTTTGTAACATGAAAGATGTATCAGCCCTACCTTGTAGGGCAGTGTTTTAAAAAGGTATGTTTTTAATTGAAGTTATTACAGTCAAAAGGCGGGTTGCGTGAATAAGAATATTACGGGAAATGTGTTATTGTACAATAAAGATACTAGGATTGCTATTTTGGAGTCTCACTCTATTATGTACATTAGAAATGCACAATGTAATAACAGTGTAATATTTATTGGTTAGTCATGTACAACTTTCCAACTATGATTTCCAGATTCTGTTATTAAATATATATTCCGTTATTGATAATTTATAACAATAAGGAAGGGGGTTTTTTTTGTTTTTTTCTCAGGGACTGAGAATGTATCTTGTAAAGTTCAGAGGCAGTGAAATGACAAGACACTGCAAATCACTTCTATGTATGTGCCTTTGCAGGAAGCGCAGCCTTTTTCAAAGGAAGGCTTTAAGGTCTTGGCCTCAGATGTTAGGTAACGTGGTAAAATTGTGATGCAGGGAGCATAGTTTATTTTCTAGCCTACACACAAATCTCCTAAAGTTTAAACATCTGTTACCAATTCTGAGATTTTACTGCATGTTAATTGCCATGGCAAAGTCCATGTTTGATTCTTAACATGGGTGCAATCTGGAGAGCTTCACATGCATACTGCTCTAGTGAATCTCTGGATTGTTTCATAGAGAGCGGAGCCAGTACTGCAGTGGGGACACATGGCCATTACTTGCATGCTCTTGTGTGACTTTTCCCATATAACCTTAGTGATGAGACAATTTTGATTCTTTCCCTGAAAGGCAATGAATGAAGCAGATCTGCACCTTTGTTTCTGAGAGAAAATAGGAAATGTATACCTATCTGGACTGAAAGAAGATAAAGAGTAATGTCAGAGCTTTGAATCCTGTCCTGAACAGATGAATAAAATTACTTTGGACTTTATATAAGCCAGGAGGAGACAAAGTTAAACAAGACCAGCATTGTCAAGAAGCCCGTGTTATGTTGACAAGAAGTTCATCAGAGACTGTAGGCTGGAATTTAAAGTGAAGAAAACTGAAATTATCTCAGTCCTTGAAGAGCTGGTTTGCCATATCTTCCTGTTATCTTAAGCAAACTTGTTAATTTCTCTGCTGGAAATCTTTCCCTTCTTCAGCCTCATTTGAATTTCATATTCTTGGCTTCTAAGGTTCTGCCCTGCCCCCTTCTGTGCTGTCTTACGTTTCACAGACAAATTCTCCCTTTATTAGGATGGCCAGGTGGCATGGTTTGGTCTTGGTATAGAAAGACAACAAGCAAGACTTCAGGTATAAATCAGGCTGTGCAAGTGTGACATTATTTAGAAAGCCTCCTTTAAATATACATGACTCTGTCCAATCAGATGGAAGAAGAGCATCTTGATGGTGAGGGCACAAATCTAACACTTGGAACATCCAGGTTTGAGATGCTTCTTTCAATGCTGATTTGTACAATTTTGAGCAAGACCCTTGCATCCAAATCCACAAAAAAACCAGCCACCTGCACTGGGAATTAGGCCTTATTCAGGTGTCAAAATACAGAGTATGATTGTCTAGGTTTTCAACATAGAAGTCTTTTTATGTTATTCCATAAAAGAAAACGCTATCACCTTACCTTCTTTGGTCTATTTTTAGCAACAACATCAAAAAAAAAAAGAAAATCCCTGGTGCACAGAGACAACAACAGAGACAACATATCTGCAGAGGGGAAAGTACTGGTCAATAAATCCCTGTCTTTCAACCACACCCACAGTAACTTGCATAACAGCTCAGCTGCTTGGGTATGCCTCTCTGCCGGTGTTCATGTGCACGGTGTGTATGGTCACAACTTAGCCTTTTGCATTCCCCGGCTACCTATAAAGAACCATTTCATACTGTTTCACTCAAGTACCTTTGTTCTTGTTTGGAATCTTTGTACCTCAGTTCCCCGCCTGTGAAATGAGGTTAATAGGAGTACCCCAGTAGAGTGCCAGCTGTGGATGACTGCCTTCAAGACTGTGGAGTGCTCAGACAGTACAATGCTGAGTGCCGTCTAGTATCATCAGAGTGTCCAAGTGTCTTACAATCTTGAATGTACTTAAAAATAAAGCATGTAAGCAAAAAAAACCCAACCCAAACCAAACAACCACCCTTTGATTTCTTACTTAGTCTAGCCCACAGTATAACAAGGTTGCACAATCTCCTAGACCAGCTGAGTCCTAGTCTCAGACTGGATTACCTCAGCAGGTACCAGCAGTGCCAGAAATGACTGTCTATTGCTTTGGCTTGATTTGCCTTCGTAACTCTCTCCATCCTGCAGGCTCACTGTGGATGGACTGAGATGCATTCCGGTTTTTCAGAGTCTGGAAGTCCAAAGAGAGGTGAAGAGACACAGATACAGCTGCAGGCAACCGCGCTGCTTTGCCTCTTCACCAGTGGAAGGTAGAAGAAGCAGGGAGTGCCGATTACACTTGAGACCCAGCAGGACAGGCAAGATGGGATTGAATTGCAAACCTGCTTGGTGGAAGTCAAATTTTCCCAGAACAACACGGGAGACAGACATGATGATAGTACTAGCGTACCTAACTCATCACTTTTTACTTGGTGGTTTGGTGCTATCGTCAGACAGCAAAATACTGTGGTGGCTCAAATTTTCCGCTGCCTTTTGGGAAAATGCCCATCTGCTCCAAGAGTTCTTTGCTGTTCAGAGAGCCCCCTGAAGAGTCCAGCACACAAATAGTTTCACTGACCTTTGTGTGCTGAGGTTGAACATCTTTGAGCTCTTGACTATAGCAAAGCTGATACTGTTACAATACAGTGACAGCTTAACACAAATCGAGGTCTGTTATAATATACAGTAAATTTGGAAAAAGCAGGGGGAAAGGTGCAGCAAGGCAGCATTCTGCATTAGTGTTAAACAAAGGTGCGGGAGTGTTATTGGGTGTAGGAGAGGATACCTGTGACAGGCAGCACACCATCTCCATTTGATGGTCGAACTTAAAAATTGTGTGGCTTTTCTTAAATCCACGTCTGGGTGCTGGATGTTGCCTTTTATTTTCTTCGTATTGCTCTTCCTTGGCCGCGTGCGGGAACAAAAGTTAGCATAAAACCACCAGGTCTCCTCTGCAGTCATGTGAGGTTCTGATCGTTCAGCTCTCAGGCTACCATGCAATTTTTGAAACTGAAATGCCTTAAAATAATTAACTTTGATGCAAGAATGACATTTGGAGCCTCAGGCTTATAGTTGTGCATGGTTACAATTGGGATACCAATTTTGCAGTGAGCTTTCTACTTGCTTCTGAAGGAAAGAGATAATAAATGCTGTTTGTGAGAGACAGAACTTTGGGTTTCTCAAGCAACAGCCAGCGTTAGCAGGTAGGTATCAAACAGAATCACCTCATCAGCCATAGGACTAGTCCCACCAAAGCCCAATATTAGCTGATTTATCCTTGGTCACTCAACCACAAGTCAGCTGGCAACCAAACACTTTTGGTCAGCCCCAGTAGGTGGAAGGTGGAGAAGTGGGGATTTAGGTCCTCAGTCAAGGCTTTTCTAATCTTGGTGAAATAAATAAATGCATTTCATTTGTTGTCATGTATGTCACAGTGATAAAAATTAATTACATCAATGAATTAGGACTTTCACCTGCTCCGGATTTGTCTTGTGACTTCCCTGCATGAGGGAACCTTGAAATAAATTATTTCAGCTCTGGCAAATGCCTAGTTTAAAACAAAAGTGAAACCAATGAATGAAATAGTCAAACTTCTGACTCTTTTTAGGAGGGAGGGAAGTAGTAAATAATGTTGCCTTAGAGCAATTTCTCCCTTGTCATCCCTTTTCTCCTTGCAGTTTGCTGTCACTAATCACTGTGAGCCAGACTGTGCACGTCGAAGAATCCTTCAGATGGAGTCAGTGGTGCTGCTCGTGTGAGTAATTTGCAATGCACACAGACAGGGCCATCAGGCCCGGTGCCATTAGACTCATTTCAGCTATAAATTCTCTGGGCAAGGACTTATATTTCTTGTCAGTAAAACACTGGGAGCAATTCTGGTGCTGTACTTCTTTTTTTCCTTTTTTTTTTTTTCCCTGCTTTCCTACAACTTCTCATTTTCTCTCACCATTTTCTTCACACACACACAGAGCACGACCAGAACAAGAGAAGCAGCAGCTCTGACGAGCAACGCTAACGCGCCTTGTTCCTCTGAGGGGCTCCTTTGGACAATTTAGCAATGTCACTCTGGCTCTATAAACGTTACTTTTGAGTCAGGAGCCTCCCCGCTGATAGCAGGTTGGGAAAGGTAGATCCCAGTTGCAAACGCAGGCAAAAAAGTTTCCTCAGTGGCTGGCGGCAGCAGGAGAGGCCGGTTGTGCGGGTGGGCCGGCCCAACCACTTGCTCCACTGGCTTATTCCTGCCACATACAAGGCATGTGCAGGCAGGGAAGATTCCTAGCTTTGATTGCATGTGAGGAAAGGACCTGCCGCTGCTGCCACAGTAAACTCTTGTTTGCTCAGAATAAAATCTCACAAAGCATAATTGCCAAAATCCTGGGATGAAATACTTCTGCTTAATCCCTGACACTTCTTGCTCTTTTCACTGGGAGAAAAGTAGTCATTCGTGGGGTTTTTTCTCCCACTTTAATTACCAGCTTTGATGTGTCTATAATGGGAATAATGGCAGCGAATTCCAGGTCTTCTGTCTGCACTTCTACCTATACACTTGCATATAAATAGCAAATAGGTTGGAATAATGGCTGAAGAGCATACCAATGGTGCAGTAACTCTTTGCCTTTGTACCGGATCTAATAAGCCTGCAGTAAGAAAAATACCACTTAGGCTTTGCTTTTAGGCTGAAACTCGCCCTGTGCAGAGGTCTAGCCCAGGGCAGAGGCCCCACTTAAATCCTGCTAAACCCTCAGACAGGCCTTACAGGTTCCCCTCTTATGGGTACAAGGATCCAGAGGGGTTTGCATTCTGTTCATGGGTAAAGGCACTTAAATAATACTTTTATGACTCAGGTATGTCTTCAAATATGCAACCTGATGGCAGACAATTCTACTTTATTGTGGAGATACTTGTTTCTGAACCACAAGGCTGGTAAGTCATGAAATATTAATGGCCATGCAAATCTTCTCTTCTGCATCACAAGCTTTTTCTGTGTTCCTGACCCCTGACTTCCTTTAATCATCTCCTGGGTGTGTGGTCTGTTACTATTCTGAGATATCTAGTGAACAGAGGCAAACTAATTACTTGATCCCTGTCTGCTGCCAGAATCTTTTTGAAAAGAAAATGGGTAACTTCTGAGATGCTTCCTTCTTGTATTAAAATCAGTCCCACCTGCTTGCTTCACAGGATTTCTCTTTTGGTGGCCTGAATGCAGACCTACAATGTTTGGTGTTATTTTCATAACTGTAAAAACAGCATTGTTGGATCTCCTAAGTCATCACCCACTCCTCCATTGATTAAATACAATTTCTAGTCAGGTGTCTTCTCCCCTCCTCTCCCTCTCCTACAGATTTTGCTTAAGGCATCCATATAAATTAGCTATAACTCCAACCACCAGACGTTTTATTGTGGTTTGTTACAGGAAGGCCCAAAGATTTTTCAACCAGCAGCTGTAGCGCTTGTTACTTAGAGGGTTATCTTAGCCGTCTCCCTAATTAATTGGGCTGAATTAATGCCTGAAACATGAAGTGTTTTTAAGAGCTGGGGCATGTATTTTTGGCCAAAATCTCCTTACCTTTCTCGATTTACTCTCTAAAATCCCAAATACTAAAAATCATGATGTTACCATTATGGGGAAATAAGGAAATAGTTCCTAACTCCCTGACAGACATAGGAGAGGTCAGTGGTTTGGTGCCATGTGGGTCTGATGACCAAAGGAGAAGCAGCTGTGCAAGCAATATGGCTGGAGAGAGAGAGGAGTAATCATGGAAGCGTGTTTGCCATACGGGAGCTATTTTAGTAAGCCAGCATGATGAAGGTATAGATGTGAGGAGGTATTTTTACAAGTGAGCTTGTAATGACTGCCAAGAGCATAGTGTAACACAAGGACAATAATGACCGCATGGTTTAATACAAGGTTATTAAATATTGACCTACAAGAGGTTTCTGATTTCTGTAGCAATTTTGCCCAAGTGCCCAGGAGTTGGCAATGCAGCACCAAAGCCAGTGCTTTTAAAATGGCAGTTTCATATAGATAAGGAAGTGGGGGAGACTAGCTAAAGTCAAAACAAACATTATCAGAGCAGAGAAAAAAAAGAAGTGGGATACCCCAGGTGTTTGTAATACCCCACTTTGTAATACCTGGGATGAAACAGAAGAACCTTTGTGGGATTCAGTCTTCAGTCCTCAGTCAGTCCACGCCATTTCTGAGGAGCCAGGTGCCAGCCTGGGAGGAATCCACATCCTGAGTTTTGAATGTGCAAAGATATCTACCTCACCCTTGGTTTCAGTGAGCAGTTACATGTCTTTAAGGGCAAAGCTATCTGCCAGCCACCACTTTTCAGACTTCTGGTGTCCTTTGTAATTTTCCACCCCTTGCCTTTGCTTTCTAGCTGCCCAGACTTGTTTTTCATTATTTTTATTTCTTTAACAATTTTCTTGGAGGTCTTTTTTTTTCTCCTGAAATGACCTCAGTGACTTCTGCATCCTGTACAAAGGGCAGACCCACAGCTTGGCTCCGACCTGGGGACCACCCATTATTTGACTGTGCAGGGGGAAAGAGCCCTTTGCCCTGTGCAATGGAAAGCTGACGTGCCATCAGCTGTTGGTGCTGTGGAAGCCGAGGAGAAAGCAGCTGGAGCAGAGAAGCCAGAGCATCCCTCCTGGCCCTTTTGCAGCACTGCAGTGTCTCACCACAGGATGACTTGTAGTGTCTAAATGATGGTAATGAGTCCAGCTGCAGGTGTGGCCCTTCCTTAGCTTGCAAAGGAGACAAATGCTAACTCTGCTTCTGGGAAGAGATGAGCTCTGATCAGCTGAAAGGAGCAGTGAGTAATCCTCATCTATGTGGCTTTGTAACTAAGCTGTGAGTCACTCTAACGTGCAATAGCAAAAGAGCTGACCTGCCCATCTCATGCTTCTTCCCTTGAGACTCCAAGTTAACCTGCAGCCTCAGTGTGCATCAGGGCCATCTTTTGGGCACAAGATACTCTGGGACAGTGGTTTTAATACAAACCTTACTAATGGAAGAAATGCTTTTGTGTGCCCAAACACTCACTGAAAAAAATTATGAAGATTTCCATATTTTTTCTGTATTTAGCATTTCCCTCTAAAGCTGCAGAATTGGTTTTTATTTGAATAACCCTTTCTTACTCCGCACCATCAGATTTCAGTAGTGGATCACACTCTCTTCTTTTGTGCACACAAATCTGTTCAGCTAGAGCTGGTTGGGGTGGTGTGCAGCAACCAGAAAGAAGCATGTAGGTTTGTCTCCGGGGAAGTCCATGGCCCTGTGTTCCCTGAGCACAGCACAAAGTACACCAGTCCCCTCTGTCCTCCCTGCTCTCCACCATGCTCACCCTGCAGGACAGGACAGCGTGCATCCTATCCCTTTGAAGGCCACTCTGCCACCTCCCACTCCCCTGAGTGCGATGTCCTTCATGTCCTCACTTGGCTTTAAGCTCAACCTGTGGTACCAGCATGTCGGAGATTATGAAAGCTGTTTGCCTCTGGTTTGAATGGAAGGTATGGGCTGGCTTGGCTGCATGCAGAAAACTGCACCACTGGGTGTTTTCAATAGCTTCCTCTGCGTGCACGGTGCTATTTAAAGTAAAAGCACTTTGATTTGGAAAAGGCGAGGATGAAGGTGAAGGCTAATAATGGAAGTTTATAAATGCAGCTGACATTACAGCACTCCATGTCTTTCATGCCATCCTTCTTTTACTCTCCTGGCAATCTTTCCTTCTCTTAATGCCCTGTTGTTTTTCCCCCCATGAGCATAGCGCTACAGAGAGTAACTGGGGTAACTGAGTTTGATCCGTTTACATGCCTATGGGTATAGTGTAGGCTGTTACTTTAACCCAGTGAGTGAAATGATCCATGAAACCTCCATGGTGAACTGTGCTAAGGGACAGAGTTTCATAATCTGTGAATTGTACTGAAAATATTTTCAGGTGTTAAGAACTTTGAGCTCTTATAGTTCACAACTATTTAAAAAACCCTCTTATATTTAAGACCTTTTAACAGAGACTCATTCCCGTAACACTCCTGTGTTGGGTGGGTGTTGGCACCAGCAGTCGGGTGCCTGACTTTAGTCCTGGTTCAAGCTTCTCAACTAGGCTCCCTCCCTTGTCACCTGCCAGAGACGGGCACTTCATCCTAGATTAGGACAAAAATCTAATACAGAGGGAATCATTCCCCCCTCTGCTACCTGCCTGGGTCCCCCATGTAGTTCTCTAGGCTAAACGTGAGCTAAAAACAACTTCAGACAACTAAACCTATGTGAGGAGAATGTGAACTGAACCTCTCCTGAAGCCCATGGCAGGCAAAGTAGACAATGAGGTCCTAGTCATGTACTACAGCCTTAAAATGGGATTATCTCCCCTTTTCTGTCTCTAAACCTTCTCTGTCCCTTCTGACTCTGCTTTGTAGACTAGAAGCCCATTGTGAAGGTACACAGTGGTGTGGCACACAAAGTAGCTGGTTTCTGCTGAAGCCTTATGTATTTGTAAAGCTGACCTCCCCCAATGCAGCTCACGCATTGCCTTTCAGATCCCTTGGGGTTTTCTACATCACAAGAACAGGGGGAACTCCTCTGCCTCAAAACCCTCATCAAAAAGCACTTGTTCAGATGTAGCAGGAGGCAAAATAGCGCAAGTTCTGCAGCTGAACTCATATTGGAGGAATTATTTCAAGCAGTCTGTGCATTTTTTCTGCTTATAATTTATTATTAACAGTCTGAGAAAGAGAAAAATATTCATTAAACAGTCAGCAAGGCATTCATAAGACATTATTGAGATCAAGTCTCAAGGAAACACATGAGGCTTCACAAATATATTAAGTTTTATCTACCCAGTTAAGTCATTTTACATAAGAAAGTGAAACTTAATCCAACTGCTGTCTCTGTAGCTTCTGCTCAAGGGGACACAAATACAGATCCGCCATAATCTGAGTAATACGTTCAACACCAGTTCCTTCTTATCAGAGGGAAAGAAGCAGTTTCATCTCATAGTTTCTGCAGTCTGCCCCATGCTTATCTATTCCCTGGTGGCCAGATATCAAAGTAGACCAGTCAGTGAAATCCCCTTCCAGGGACTGGAAAATGCCTCTCTGTGAAACCCTTCTCCCTTCCTCCTTGCTGCAAGTAGACTGTGAACATTTCTTTCCCAGACGGGAGTTGCCCATACCCAGACTTGAGAAAGAAAGTTTGAAAAAGTGAAATTTCTCCCTTAGCCCAAATCTGTATTCTTGCTCTAGTCAGCAATGAGGCAGTAAGGTATGCTTGGTCAAATCTGCCCCTCAGAAAGCCCCCGCTTTCTGTCCTGCCTAGATTGGGTATCTGGTATAATCGCTTCCTAACCATGCGGCTTTGTGGTGGGATAATTTGGTTTTGCTGGGAAGCTGAAGCTCACCAACAGCCTCGCTTCTCACCCCTTGCTTTCTGAACCTCTGCCATTTGCTTGTGCTGTGCAGTGATGATTCTGTATGGAAAATGACTTAAAAACATCATAAAGACATTTCTGGGAGCAGTGGAGTCTTCAAAGGAAAATTCTTGGGAAGCTGGAAATATTGTGGGAGGGAAAATATAATCTTTCTCTCATTTCAGATGAACTTCTGCCTTCCTTTAAATTCCTGTGAATTTCAAAGCCTTTGATAGTCATGAAACATCAGAAGAGCCTTTATGCTAAGCAAAACCTGTGTGAAAGCAGCACTGCTTCTGATCCCACCAGGAGCTGCTGCACACCCTGTTCCTCCTTATGTTTGTCATCCCCTCAGCTGATGCAGTCAGAGTGCATCGGCTTGGGTGGTCGTGGCTGTGCCCTTACAGTGCTGTGTAGGGCGGTGCTGGAGCAAAACCCATTACAGAACTTGCCTGCATGGCCAGTGGGCCATCCCAGCTGCTCTCCTGCAAGCCAGCCTAGCTGTTCCTTGGGGCTGGCTGCGCCCTGTGCCCTGGGATACCTTGCCTGCAGGAGAACACAGGGCACAGCTTGATTTTGTCCCAGCCTCCCTTAAAGGGTCAACGTCTCCTGGGAGAGCTCTGATGCCACCAGGCAGGGGTGGCAGATTTATAGGCAGCCACAAATCACTGTGAATGCAAGTTACTGAAAAAGACAGCACGACCACCATGAGCTGGGGCAGCCCCTCCCTGGGACAGATACAGACTGGGTAGAGCTGGTGTTACGGGTGGGGAATTTCTTTCCCATAACACAACCAGCTACAGGAGACTATGCAGCAGATGCCATAGAAATTGCAAGGGCTGCAGAGCTGGAGAATGATCTCCACAGGCCCCTCTTGGAGAAGGGCACTGATCTGTGTGAGACCAGATAGAGTTCTCTCACTTCCCAACCTTCGTTTCCCAGCTGCTTCCAGCAGCACCTGTGGGTGTCCTACCATGAAGTCCTTCCAGAAATGTTGCTGGCGCAGAACAAGGTGTGGTTGAGCAAAGGAGGAGAGAGAAGAACTGAGAGCAGAAGTTCCAAGGGGGTGTTTTCCACCTGGTTATTCTGCAAAGACTGATAGATTCATGCCATCTTCATTCAATGGGAGGGAAGAGGCTACTGAGGTGGCTGGGTGGTTGCACAGCTGGGCTGGGCGGTGGCACAGCTGGGCTGGGCCTGGGCAGAGGACAAGCCCTGCTCCTGCAGTCTGTGGTATGCCTGTTCGTTGCACTTCCCATTGTCAGGCACCAGCCGAGTAGAGGAGCTGGAGCTGAATGGAGCAGGACATGGCATGGGCATCCCAAGAAAAAAAGATGAGCTAACAGCATCAGGGACCTTACTGGGAGAAGGCAGTAAGAGCACTGAGGAGTCTTCCTACCACCACAAGCAGACTGCAGGTGAACCATAGTCCACAGCATGAAGAGCTACAGGTCTGAAATAGTCGTTGTCTAATTATTGCAGTGTCAGTGCCAGTTCAGACTTACCTCATCTCTCACAAATGCTGGCTTATTTGTATTTGACCCGCCCATCTAGTTGATTCACATCCAGACACATCTGATCCATGATTTTGAGAGCATACACAGGGGCTGTGCATAGTTCTCTCTTGTCCTTCACTGCATTTGTTTTCTTGCATTCCCAGGCTTCTCAGGAGCTAGATTGCCTTCTGCCTTGCTCCAGCACGATTCCTGCCTGTAGCAATAGCTTTTCTCTCCAACAGGTAGCTTGGTTGTTCTTAAACAAGCTGAAGAAGTATCAGACTGTTTTTGGATGTGATATGTTCCACAGAAAGTGAAGCTTACGTTTTCTGCTGGAGTGGCGTTGAGAAGAAAATTCCTCTTGGTGTGAGCCAAATGTAGTTTTTGAATATGTGATTGGCACAAAATATACAGATAGTGACTTTCTGAAAGAATAAGCTGAACTAAGGAAAGGGGCAAGGTGAATGTTTTTTTCTTCCATTTTTTTTTTTAAGCTACCTTGAATGAGTTGCTGGTTTTGAAGAAGGGCAGTGAGGTCCTGGACAGGTGTGGTACACAGCTCTATAGGAATGTAGGCAGAACTGTGAAGCACATCAAGAGTGATCAAAGACCTTAATGACTTTTTGTTAGATATACTACAGAAGGACAGTGTTATGACTGGAGTTATATGGACCAAAGTCAGGATATGAATTTGTAACTGAGGCAGAAGGCTGTAAAATAAAGCAACAGCATTGTCCAGCTCTTCACGTGACTAATGAAGCGTCACTTGATAATGCTGACCATTACTGCCAAACACGAATTCAAGCACAGCTCCCATTCCCACCCTGCAGTGTTTATCAAGCTGGTCCCTTCCAAAATGGACTCTCTTCTGCAGAGCCAGCAGACATGACTTAGCGATTAGTCAAAGGCCATACAGAGGAGGAAAGAAGAGGATCAGCTCAAATTACTCCCCACCCCTTCTTTGGGCAACATGGAGTGTTTTTTGACTGAACTGTGTTTGAAACGTCTTCTGGTCTTCACCCAGAAGACAGAAATAGTACAGTTGCGTAACACAGGTGCAGTTACAGCAGTAGAGATTCCTTCACATCATGCTACTTGCTACTGAAAGTTTTACTAAATAAGATTTTTTAAAGTGTACAATAAAAGCATTCAGTATCTGAGGCAAGTGTGGCAAGGGGGAAAGAAGGGAAATCTGCTGAAATCTGGAAGTATGACAGGGTAGTTTAGAAGACAAATCCTCTAGAAAAAAGAAAGTAATTCAGGAAAGCTTTATTGTAAGTGAAGAAATTAAGATCTGTGGGCTTCCCAGAAAGGCTCCAAGTTATCTGATCTGAATGTAAGACAGAGGAGGTTTTTGTCGCACTAAGCAGCAAGGCAAGGAGAAAAACCCAACATAATAAAGTGGTAAAGTCCAATACCCAATTTAAGCCCATTTTCCATCTTTTTCAGAGAAGAGAAATCCAATCTGAGCAAAGCTAGGGAAAGGAAGGAAAATTAGATACAGAAGGTAAAATGTTAGTCACCTTCTCTCTTTGAATTTTGCAAGAGCTGCAGTTGAAGAGGTAAGAGTAGATAACGAGAAAGTTTATATCAGAGAGGCTTTCCTGACAACTGTTGGGTCTATTGAGCCAGGTGGAAGGGTGGAAAAGCAAAACCCTTCAAGGACAGGTCCTCTACGGAAGCTGATTGATTTTGAGACATTGGTCTTCACTGCAGACTGAGACAGAGAGCGAGAGGTGCAACCCCAAGCTACTATTCTTAAGCAGTAAAAAGCAAGGAACCGATGGCCTTGTGGTAACCAGACAGCCCCCAGCTGCCGTCAGCCTCCCTAAGAAAGTTCATTACGTTTTCACAAAAACTCCTATGTGGCTTCACATTTTCCCTGAATCTCAAGCAGAGCTTCATTGTCTGATCTGTGTGATAGGTTTTAGAAGTTTTGGCACAGAGGTGTAAGTAACACACCATGCACTCAGAGAATCTCTATATGGAGACTGCCGGACTTTACACTCGCTGCAGAGCTCTGGGAGAGTGAGCTCCCTGTACAAATCTGTGTTGCTGTGTTAGGCATCTCCAGGACTGGAGATATGGAAAATCACAGAATGACATTTCAGTTACAAGGAAAAATGAAGCCCTTTTTTGGTGCAATGTGGTACTTTTCCTCCTTCTGACATACAAGCAAGAGGTTTCAAAAGCACGTGGAACTAATGTGCCTTGGCAGCCATTGAAGTAGGTGATAAGCATCTCTTGACTTCTGTGGGGCGGAGTTAAAGCACAGCTGCTGCTGAAAGAAGAGCTGGTTGAAGATTGCACCCATCTTGCAACAAGTTCTAAGGGGGCTTGTTCCTTGCTGGGGCAAACATCCATGTTTTCAAGTATTTTTACAGAGGAGAGATGTGCATTGTCAATTTTTTTTTTTATTCCAGATGCGACAGTCTGTCTCCACTGGAAAGGTTGTCACATCCATTAAAATTACAGGGATATGTTTCAGCTCTGACAAGAGAATAGATGCAAGTAATCTCTCCCCTCCCACATCCCCAAACCAAATTGGATCAGAAATAATCTGGCTGATTTCAAGTGTAGCCAGAAAGTGGCAGATAAAGGAAAAGCCCTCCCTTAGCTGAAAACTTTAGGGATTTCATGTCAGCCAGTAAAAAACCTGATTCCAGCTTTAGATTACAAGGAAATGACCAAATCTGGTAGGTGGAACTTGGAGGAGATATTGGGGAAGATAAACTTGTTGAGCTTTGCCTGTTTTTAAAATCCCTGTATAATATTAATCACGTACATGCTTCATAATCCCACAGTAAATAGCCATAATTTTCCCATTTCACAAAGTTAAATGCCCACATGCCCACTTGCACACAGGAAAATTGATCCAGGTGCAGCCTGCAGAATGTAGAAGGATCATTTTCAATACTGGGGAGAGACTGAGGGTGTTGCTGTTAATCAAAGAAGGGATGTTTAACATCTTTCTGACAATAAACAATGCAAATAACATTAGCTCTACTGCCATCCCTCTGGCCTAGAAGTGCTGTTAAGACAGTTCTTGTCCTTAATATAAATATTATCTGCTGCAATGTCCTCTGTTGTCCTGGCTGGGTTTTGCAATGACTAGTGGTGCAAAATTTCCACCAGTGTCAGGGGTCACACCACCGCTGCAAGTCTTGTCTGTTTTGCACTCATGCTTCTTGCCCCCAAAGCCAGCAGCAATGGCTGCAGGTAGGCACTCATGGCTTCTCCTTCCATCACCCTGCCTGGTTTTTTTGAGCAAGCTGACTACCTGCAGTCTCCAGATACACGTCCCTCCCCGCTGTCCTGTAAAATCCACAAACATCCCCACCTTCCCCATCCCCGTTTCCCTTCTCTGAATGCTCAAAGACCTGGAAACTCAGCACTGCTGGTGGGATTTCAAAACCCAGCCCAGGCTCAAGTGCCAGATTTGGGCTAAACAGCTGCTGTGTACTGTCAGATCTATACACTACAATGATTTGTACATCCTATTGCTGAACCAGCTAGAGCTATTTGTTTAAAAAATAAAGAGGCAGATAAATTCAACTCTTCCCCTTCTCCTAGCAAGCTGTGATCATGTGCCTCTCTTAAAAATGGCTTGCTCCAGAATGCATTAGAGCTAAATTATCATTTATGTTTGTCACAGGGATTGCTAATGTGTAATGAGATTTTAGAGTTAATGTTTTGTACAAAGCACTTAGTGGAGCTGGGATGAAATTGGTTCAGGATTCTGATGTGGTGTTTTAATTAAAGATATTTTCCAATCAGGGCTGAGCAAACAACTTGTCAGAAGATTTTGTACCCATCAGCCAATATACCAATGCAATGCTGGTCTCGCTTTCTGCTTTTGGGTTTTCTTCAGGGAATTAGAGGAGAGAGCCTCTCTGAATCTCACGCAGAAGAGCCTTTCTTAGCTGCAACCCTTGTGGGAGAAGCAGCATGTATTCAATGCTCTGAAACTTTCACCTGGATGTCAATGGTCTAGTTCACTGCAGCATGACGCTAGCCCTATGCTGCTTTGATTTTGTTGAACTTGCAACTGCAGATTGGTGCAATACATGCACACAGACTAAAAGCCATGGGAAGCCAGGTCCTGTGAGGCGAGTCCTAAGCTCTGGTCTGTTGTAGCAAGGTCTTGAGCTCTGACTGCCAGCTCCTCTTCCCTCTCCTGCTCTGCTGTTGGGTACAGGAGACAGGGAGGAGGCAGATTTACAAAAACTGTACCTGGTAAAACCAGCATGATGATGAGGCGTCTCTGGTTTAAGCAACAGGCTTTGGATGTATGATTCAATGCAAATATCAAATGTGTCTTAATAGGCACAGTTTTTATTAATTGCTAGTCAATAAGGGTCCTTATTATCAAAGTAACACATTGTTTTCTTAGCTTTCTCCAGTTCATACAGGGAACTTCAACCAACATCAGCTCTTAAGGTGAGTTATCTGGTTAAAACAAAATCACAAACTATAACCAAGCATGAAGTGGAGCTCCTGGGGCTGGTTTCAGGCACAGGCAATGCAAGCCTCTGGAAGAAAAATGGCAGCTGTCCTCATCATTTGCTTTGCCCATCCTACATTCCTGAGAAGCCAATCTATGTGGAGCTGTCAAGGGAGGGCAGGGGGGATGCAGGGAAGTGGGTCCTGCCGGGAAGGGACAAGAGGGAGGAGTTGCCCTTCCTAGTGTTCCTCACTCTTAACCTTCTTCATCCTTCCCCTCCCGCCTCTCCAGCCATCGGAGCTGTGACCAAGGCCCTTCTTCGCCCCCCCATCCCTTGGTTTTTGCCCCACTCCTCGCTCTCCAGGCAAAGAAGGGCACTGGCCCAGCAGCCTCCAGCAGCCCCATTGGAGGCTGAGTCAGCTTCACGAATGCAAAACAGCGCTGCTGGAGACCCAAGCAGCATGGGTGTGCAGATGTGACATGGCAGCATCATTAACTTGGATAATAAGACTGAGCCACAGCAAACCACCCTGGATTTGTATAGTTCCATGTTTGTTTTCACAGTGTTTCTGACATAAACCCTTTTAGAGCTGTGTTGTTACGAACCTTTCAGTAGTATGCATTGCATCCTGCTTGCTACAGTAATAGAAACTAATCCTTCATATGCTCGTGATTTCAATGCATTTGATTTGTTTGTTTGTTTTCTAAGAAGACCAAGGAGAAAGCTTTCATTTTATAGAGTTTTTGGATGTTTCAATATATGTGTACAAGTTTTTTCTTGTATTTTTCTTTTGCAGGTTTGCATATCTAACTGCAAACCGGGACAAGGTTCCATGACTGTTTGGAAACCGATGAGCAGTGAGTAGGGATTTCAATACCAAAAGTAAATTGTAACATAATCCGTTCATTTGGTGAACTCTCTAGCTCAGTATGGAAATTCACCTGTGTAAAAGGATGCTACTGACTAGAATAGAGAGGTGAAGGTGAATTTTGCAGAAATAAATCTTACATATACGTATCTAGTGTTTGGTGGATACATGAATATGGTGGATATTGTAACATTTTCTTTGCATAAACCTTGTCTGACATCACAGGGTCTCAGGAAATTACAAAGACAGAAGGAGATCAAGCTGCCTATTCAGGTTAGCCCCTCAGTGAAATAGTATCCTACTCCATAAAAAATAACATACACCGCTTCATTGTACATCTCTTGTCCAGCTGTGTGGTTGCTTTATCTGCAAGAGCATTGACACACCACTTAATGAGTGGTCTTGACCTTTTCAGAGGCACTGAGGTACAAACATGCATGGGGCATCTTTTGCTGCCAACCCCAAACGTTCCAAAATCATGAGTCAGATCTCCCTGACTCATAAATTATAAGACTAGCTGAAAAAGAATTGTTCATGAAAACTCCCAACAAATGTGCTGGTGTTCTCCTCTGCCATGCACTTTATTGCGTCTATGGTTCTGAGCCCTCAGAGGTCACTCAGGTTAAATTTTAAGTCTTTTGTTCTCTATAAGCAATAGAAAATTCTGCTGACGTTCCCATCCATTCAATTACAGGACTCAGTTACAGAAACTGGGGAATTACAGTGAACTCTGAGAGCTGCTTCGTGATATTTCTGATGCACATCTCTGCCAACATGTGCCAAACTGCATGAATTTAATTGTGCATGAAGGATTACTGGGCAATCAGGACAGTGAACCACTTAGTAGGTTTAGATTTCTGTGGTCAGAGATCCCTCCATCTGTGAGGATTGTGGAGTAGAGAGGAAATGGATGTCTGAGTTGGTGGAGAGCCAGGATAGTGAGCCATGGAAGGACTCCCCATCCTTGGTGTGATTAGCATCCAGGGGTCAGTTCTCTGCAGGAACTAACCACTTCAATGGAGAGGCTGAGGGAGTATTTACAGGATCCTTTTGTTAATGCAGGTGATGCAAGCACCCACATCTCCCTCACATGAGGTGATCAGGTTTGGTGTTTGTTAGAGGAATGATTTCACACCAACATTGGTGTGTATGTGTGTTTGCTTTTACACTCACACTTTCATCCAGCCTTGAATACTGAAAGATCACTTCTCCTCATCCTCCTTCTCTGCCATCTGCTCCTTAGAGATCTGACCCTGCCAACACGCCCTTGGCAATGCTGGCAGCCCCGGGGTCTGAGCATGCCCCCTCCCCCCCACCTGCAATGGTGTCCCAGTGCTTCCTGCCATGTTGCAGGAAAGAAGGTTAGAGAGGGTTGTAGCAGGGAGAGCTGTGTGCAGGAATTGCGCTTCCCTGGCACAGGAGAGACTGAACATGAGGATGCATGCCAGACATACGCATGCATATGGACCTTGAGCTATGACTCCTGAGGAGGTGGTTTGAGAGAGCTGCTTAAAGTGAGGATTTTAGGGACTTAATAGGCCCGAAATATGGCCTGAATTTTCAGTGAGAACATGCTAGGTAGTCAGCACTGTTGAGAATTAGGCCATTCCTTAAGATGTGGGGTAGCAAGTACCATCCACACTTTTGGGTTGTCACTCTGCAAGACACATTCAGGCAAGGAGGTTTAACCATGTACCCTCTTCTGAGCTCCCTTATCTCATGATGCCTCTGCTCCCAAAGGCTTATATCTACATTTTGACCTCTGGTTCAAAGTCTTCATTTGCTGCTTGCTCCCATAAAGTCATTATTTCCCTCCTCTGCACCAGCTCTTTTGTTTCAGAAAGCTTTCATAGCTTCAATTTGAGATGTGTTTCTTTTGGCCTGAGAGCTAGGGCTTTTGGACCCTCCAGGTATCTGGCCTTGAATCCTGGTATCTGTTGGGGTGCCAGAGCTGTTCTGGAGACTGCAAACATCAGTTCCTCAGCACTGCACTGCTTTAGCACATTTGGCTGTGCCCTTTGGCAGCCTTTGCTTAGTGCCTTGACACCAGAGTTTTGATACTAAAAGTGGTATTTCCTGGGAGCATCACTTTGATTCTTCTCTCACTGTTACAAAACTTCTTATTCTATAAAGTGGTGCATTTTCCAAGCCTCTGTAGCAAGAGTCATCTTACTCCAGCCATGGATTCCTGGGCAGAAGATGCCAGTGGGATGCCCTGGTTGCAGCAGCTGCTCATACCAGTGTGCCTGTTTAGCAAGTACAGATGGAAAACACTGTTGTTTTCCCCTCATTGATCACTGTCCAAAGCATCTGAGGCTCCAACAGAAGAGCCAGAAGGGAGCAAAGTTGATGTTCCCACAGCTTTGGTACTTCCTATAACATCTCAATTTCTTTTGAAGTTACACTGTACTTCAGGCTTGGCATTGTAGCCACGTTGGCCTCTCATGACAGGTCTGTTCTGGTTCAGGTGTGGCTGCAGGGACCTGCAACAAGCTGTTTGGCTCAAGTGTAGGGACATGTAGGTTTCTGCAAGCCTAGGGGCCTGTTTGTCCTTTAGCTATGCTTTTTTTCCCTTTTCTTTCTTTCTCTGTTACTGGTGCAGGTGGCTGGAGTACTCTGTGTAGTTCTTCTGTTTCAGACAGATAAAGACATCTGTAACTGTCAGTATCTATCAGCCCTGTCCCTCTGCCATTTTTCTTTTGTTGTTTTACACAGACTTTTACAAGTGGCTCCCTCTCAAATTTCTGGTGAAATGAATAATGTCAGCTGAGCCCATAAATCTGTTTCCCTCTGAAGGGGGAGGAAGCTACTATAGGCACAGGAATGTTGCTGGAGAGGTTGAGAAGGACGCAATTGCAATTAGACCAAACAATGATGGTAACTTCCCCCAATTCCTCTCTTCCTCTCCTCCTCTGGCAAGGCACTCCTCCGCTGTCCACTCAGCCTTCCCAAAAAGGGTTTCCTTCAATGCTTAAAGGGTTTCTCTTTCCAAAGACAGTGAGCTTGTAATGGGGGGTGGCCCTCAGCTCGAGGGGCCCTGTTGGTCCCATGGCACTGCAACAACTCAGGGTCTTGTTGCTTTATTTAGTCACCTCCCCAGGTAAGGTTTTTTTCCCCCTTTTCTGCTTTTGCCGATGTTAAAGCATCATTGCCAGGAAAAATGTCAAGGTGCTGCCTGCTCTGGCGGCAGCTTCAGCTGTGACAGTTGAAGGGACATTTCCACTGGCCAGCCCCTCTCACCCCTCAGTGACAGCCCAGCAGTCTGGAGCAAGCTGTCGTTCCCACTGCGGACTCGGCTACACTGGACCCCAACCCCGTGTGGGGACCACCGCTGTGTCTGTGGGGCAGTGGAGGTACCTGGGTGTGGGGTGGGCTTTCCTGCTGCTGACAGCTTCTGCGTGGGAGTTAACAGCCTTTCATTTACAGATGGACACCTTTGCTTGGAAATCAAATGCCCCTAAACCTGGCCTGGAGTTGGCCACTGGCCTGACAGGTCACCATGATGGGAACATTGCAGCTCTCTGCTGAAACAGGCACAGTGGCACAGCAGACGGCCTCCTCGTTCCAGGGCCCTCTGTTTGCACCTGCGCCTAATTACATCCACAGGCGGAAGTGCTGAACAGAAGGATGTGCCTGAACAGCTAGACCATGCTCTCAGAAAGCTGCTTAAATTGCTATTTTGATCTCTACCACTTCTCAGAAACCTTCTCTTTGTTTAAAGGCTTTTGCTAAGTAAATCCAGCAGGTGCCTTGCTATTCCTTGCTGCCAGTTGGTAACTGATTTTCCTTTTCCCTGCATGTGATGGCCTTGTTGCTGAGGACTTACAGCACAGGATGCCAAGGAGAGCTGCACCAAAACCTCCTGGTCCCCTCTCTCCTCCACCCCTGTGCTTGCCCTGGCACAGGCTCTTATTACAGGAGATGTGGGATTTTGTCTTGTGTGCCGAGTTCCTTCTTCTCAAAACCCATAAGCTGGCGAGTGCTCGCGCAGCGGGGCCCAGCCTGGCTGTGCAGCCAGGAGTGGTTTATGATGAGAAATGGTCTGTCGGCTGCTGCAGACTTGCAGCAGCATAAGCGTGTTGCCTGCAGAAACAACAGAGGAACGAGGGGAGGCAGGGAGAGATTAGCTGTGAGTGGGAGGGTGCAGATATGGGGAGTGGAGGTCAGAAGAAGCGTGGGTTTGAAACCAAGACCAGAATGTAATGCCATTGCTCCGTGATTTTTTTTTAAGTAAAAAGGCAGAGAAAACTGTCAGGTTTTAACATGGGCGAGTGTCCAGAAGCTCCTTCCAACGCTAGTAACTTATCTGTATCAGTCTTGCCGCCCACCTCCCGTCACCACTGCTCATCGGGGCATTGGGGGAGTGCTGCGGTGGCACTGAGTCGCTTGTTTCTCAGCCATCAGATCACGAATAGAGGCTGCTATTTTTTGAGACTTGGAGTAAATTGGAGAAAAATCAGTGGGTCCTTGTCTGGCTGCTGACCAAATCAAAGCCTCGCTTCAGTGTGGGAAGACTCAGAGAGGGTTTTAAGTACTGAATATTTGTCACTGACTTTGCAGGCTCCATTGCTCTTACCCCTAATCTTCCTCACTTGCTCATGCTGTGCATGCAGAGGCAGGGAGGGATGATAATGGACTTGCAGTTGTACTTGCTGTTCCCATAACAAACGGCAGGATCCTCACATAAATTGTTTGAACATGTAACACTGCTCTTATTTCTTAACGATAAGGGCTTAGGAGCTGCCCTTTTCCAAAATGAAAGAAATGAACCAAATGTTATCTCTTTGTTTTAAAAAATGATCCCTGAAACTACAACAACAAAAACCCATTACGATGATCCTTAAAGGTCTTGCAAGCTTTTATGGAAGAGACTTTCCACTCACCAAGTCTGGCTTCACTCCCATTCTCTCTCCCTCTTCTCAGCCCACGTGGTTCAAGTTTTCTAGGCCAGCCTGAGCTCCTAGATACAACTGAGCTGAACATCCTTGCCCGGGAGGATGTGTCAGAGGTCAGCCCTGGAGGGAGAAGTAGCTACTTTGGATACTGTGTCTAAAGCCAAATGCTCCAGATCTTGCTCCAGTCCCAAGTGCATCCATCATCAATTATATATCTATAGTTGGTGTTTACACAGGTTTCTTGTTTATTATAAAATATTTACCTCAAGGCTCTGCATCTGCTGTTAAGCCCAACAGTAGCATCTATTGCTTATGCCAAGGAAAGAAAATTTTACCATAACCTTTTGGCGCTATGGCACAGATCTATTAGATGGCTGGTGCTGGGCTCATGCCAAGCCACGGCGAGCTGCCTACTGCCTCTTACCTAGACCAGCAACCACAGTAGGGGTGTGTTTAAACTTGAAAATTTCCGAGCCTAAAGGAATAACCCCCTTTTTTTTTTTAATCATGTGTTTAATAGATCTGTTTCTTGAGGTAGTAGGAAGAAACTCAAAATAATGAGTTTGAGCAGCATACACAGGCACCTGCTTATGCACACACACATACAGTCTTGCAATCCAATGATGAGTCTGAGGTAAAAAATGTGATGATGTGAAGTGACCTTACTGCCATCCCAAGACAGGGCTCAAGCCCTTGGAGCTGGTTTCACAATCTCTGGAACAGAAGGCCTGGAAACTTAACCCATTTGATTTCTGCATAGCCCTCCTAGCTTTAACATGCTTATGTAGGTTAATGCATGCATCCATTAACTTTCTCACTGTCAACTGCTGTTAGTGTAGCTGCTTAATGCCCTGCTGGGAGGGAGATGGATGGGCTCCTCCAGATGCCATCTCGATGATGCTTTTTTTAGTTCAACCCCAGGGGATACAAATCCTAGATGGCTCTCCTAGAGCTGTGTGTGGCCATGCAAAACAGTCCATAGACATGCTCTCTCACCTTTGATTTCCAGTTCAACAACACCCCATGCTATTCTTAGGTATATTAAGTGGAAATAATGACTTTGCTAAAGAAGATAAGCATAACCACTTCCCAGGTGAGGAAAAAGAGCCACTAAGGGCTTCACTGATAATGGGCTGAACCAGCTGCAGAGGTGTGAACTCGATCCCTATTTACAAGAGCTGCCAGTCAGCCTTGTGCCCAATCCACTAGACTGTGGCTGAAGTCTGGTGTGGCCATGGGGAGGTACTAGGAATGGAAGTGGGGGGGACAAAAAAGAAAAAGAAAGAGGACTGATGCATGAATGAGAAGAATGTGGTGTGTGAAAACAAAGTCCTCATCTGTCTCCACAGGTCTTATGAACTCACCAAATAAGAGCAACTTCCTTCAACACGTTCTGTATTTACTATGTCTGTGTCTCAGTGATGTCCTTCCCTGCACAAGAATTTAGGGAGATGGTTAGTGTGAGTATGCTGCATATAGTGGAAAGCAGGTGGATTTACTTAGCTCTTTGGGTAGCAAAAAGTGGTAGCATTTTCTATTGTTCAGGTAGGAGGTAATATGAATGTGTTTTTCATTATCTGTCTTTGTGTGTATCACAAAATTGGTCTATGCAACAAGGAGTTGGAGGAAGAGTGGAGAGAGACCTAGAACCAGTTCAGATAGGAGGAATCACTCAGGCTGAGTGATGAAGAGTGAGAAATGCTGACCAGCTCAGGCCACACACAGAGGGCTGGCTGCCCTTCCTGACCCCCTAACCATGGAGAAAGACAGACGTTGACAGGATTGTGGCTGTGGCTGGAAGGGAGCACACGTTCATGTGTGAGTACTGTGAAGCTGTGGGGTGGGTGCCATCTTCAAGAAGAAATCTCCTGTCAGCAAGAAAGAGAAGTGGGTTTTGTTTGGCCCTGTACAGAATTGCTGGGAGTGCTCCTCCAGCAGCCTCACCTCCTCTGCTCAAGAAACCAGCCTGTCTTGGAAGTACAATCCATGGGTGGAGACAGGCTCTCCTGAGCTAAAAGTGCTTCCAAATCCTAAGCAAATTCTGCTGTGCTAAGGTGTTGCCACTTTGCACAATTAATTTCTGAGCTCTTATTGACAATTACCGTAAATTAAAACAAATAGGCTGCTGGCTGTAGCGCAGGGTTTTTCAGTACAGCCAAGGGTGTTTTGGTGGTAGATGGGGCAGATGAAGGGAGAGAGATAACTCTGTCCTGACCCAGACCTCACTCCTGCTGCTTGGCTTGGGTCTGTAGTGGGGAGAACAGCACTGGTGCTGATGGATGTCTTCAGGGTCTCAGTCCAGCACTGCCCTGTTCCTAGGCCCTGTGCAGCCCAGGAGAGGACTTGCTGTGGTGTGGGGACATCCATCCATTCTGGCCAGATCAGATGAGGTGGCTTCTCAGTGTGCTTGGTTTGGTTCTAAACTCTCCAAGGCAGATGCAGCGGGGTTGGAGGATCTGGCTGTTCTGGCCTGGCCCTGGAGTGGTGCTAGGTTGCTGTGCCTTATTTTCATGCACGCACAGAGTCTCTCTCGTGCCTTGGGGCTGGCCAGTTTTGGCAGGTGGGTGGTGTGGGGAGGAAAGCCCAGTGGGTCTTCCCGAATGGGCCCCTCTCGCCTGCACTGACTCACAGGACTCCACGGTGGGGAGCCTGCTGCCATTTAGGAGATAGGTAGTCATCCTCACATGCCCGCACCTCTGCGCTGTTTGCACAACCATCTCATTTCCAGGCTGGGGGAGGTGGAGACTGAACAAATGTGCCTGGACAGAGTTGTGGCATCCTGAGCACGGGGCTGTGCTCCCAGGGGAGCTGCTCCATGCTGTCCTATTTAAGCACTTTCTGTTGCCTAATTGGAGTTGCCAGGGGTTGCGTGTGTCGTCCAGCAGAGCACAAAGCAACGTGACGACAACTGTCATATGTCTCTGGTCTTCCTTCTTCTCCCTGAAAGAAGTCTCGACAGATGAGTACCTAGGTAGGCTGTCGTACACAAAAGTAAGCGCAGATGTGCCCCCTTGATGGCACATGCTTAGGGGAGACACCATCAGAGCTGTGCCCTCTGCATGGAGCTGGAATGAGGCAAACCCGCAGGCTGAGTTGGAGCTTGTAGGCAGCTCTGACTGCATCTTGGTCCCCTGGGCTCTGCAGACACAAACACATGGGGTGTGAGGACACCCAGTGCAGACCAGTGTTTATTTGGTTTGCACGGTAGATTTTGCTATTTTCCAAGATCAGGAATGCTGCCTGCTCCTTCTCCTCCTCTAGCACAGCTGCACCTCTCTGTCCCAGCCCCAGCTGCCACAGCTTAGCTTTGCCTCAAAACACATTCTTGTGAGGGGTGCAGTGCCTCTGCACTCTCGGATGGAGACTGGCTTTTAGCTGCCTCTGCCTGCATGGCATCTGCTTCCCTCTGCCTTTTTAATCCTCTGCATTTTCCATAACCTAAAATAAACCAGTAACAAATCTGGGATGCCAAGGGGACAGATCTGGGGCTGTGGCATTCTGCACCTACTGTGATTCCTGTAGCAGTCCCTCTTTCTTTTTCTTTTCTCTCTTTTTCTTTTTTCATTACACAAAAGACTTGTGAGAAATGTATTCTTATGTCAGTAACATTCAAAGGTGAAAAGAAAACCTGCCAGAAGAGCGCCTTAAAAGTCTGACATATTATCATTCGGGGGAGAATTTTCAGTAGAATTATGCTGGAATTTTTCCAATAAATAAATTCTACAGACTTTTAGGGGAAAGCTTTTAGATTAATGGAAATATTACTTAAATTAAAATTCATCCCATTAAGCCATCAATTCCATTGTCATTGCAGCATCATGTGTTTAATGTTAATGACACGCACAAATAAAAAGGAAGAAACCTATTTCGTTTATTGTGCCAATAGCTGAGTATGGTCTGTTGTGGAAAGTTAAATACAAACCAGAGCGGGCACAAGTCAGGATCAACAGACTCGTTAAAAATGCCCTTGCAGAGGGTATATTGCAATGTACTGTGTATGGAAATTGTAAGAAATGCACTTGGGTTTGTAATTTCAATGAACTGTTTTGGGGTTTTTTTTGTCTCTTAGTGACTTCAGGGGGAGGCCTTCTGCATCTTATAGGCTCTGTCCTTTTGTCTTTAGAGCCTCACGTAGAGACTAGATCCCAGGCTCCAGTTTGGACACATCCCAGGTTCATTCTTGTGCCAAGGAAAGAGTGGGCAGCTTGGAGGGGAGCTGCCAAGTTCAAAACACATCTTAAGCCCTCTGTGTTTCCAAGATGAGTTCTCACAAGAGTAGGTTTCATGCCACCTACATCAGGACCTGCTTCCAACATGGCTGGACAAACTGAGGGACAGTCCTCTGGGAATTTTGGAGCCTCTGCCAGGTGACAGGACATAGGCAGAGGGACAGGTTAGTGAGAAAAGGGGGAAAAGCTAACTGGCTTCTACCTCTTCTGCCTTTTGGTATGATTTATGTTGGACTGGGAGAGGGGAAGGCAGCAGAAAGTTTCTATGTTTTCTGCTGTGTCACTTGTCAGCAGATACAGGGCTCTTGCTTGGGATGGATGTGAGCTTGGCTGATCTGTCTTGAGCCACCCACCACGGTGCAGGTGTGTGTCCTCAGGAGTCACCCCAAGTGTAAGGTCTGCAGGTGGTGCCCTGGGGAGATACCCTAGATGGCAGAGGCATCTGCTGGTGCCCTGGGGATGGGCCAAGGCCAGGCTGTGGATGTGGGCCTACAGGTGAGCCTGGCTCAGTGGGGCCCATGGCTGGGCAGCCTGTGAAGGAGGTGAGTCTCTAGCAGGTGGGAAGAACTGTGTCACTTTTGGAAAGGGTGGCTCCTAGTAGCAGGGCTGTGGGGAGCGAAGATGGATTAGGCTAGCCCTTGTGAGAGCTGCCACATCACAGCCACTCCTAAGAGTGCTCTGGCTTCTTATGACAGTTTGTGTTGCAGTAGACTGGGGTGGTCTCGTGACTCCTCCCCATGTTGCTTTGGACAGCCTGACTGTCCTTCTGGCATCCAGGTGCAGATAGCACTGAGGGTTTTGTCTGGATCCTTGCTGGAACACAGGTGGGCTGCCAAACCAGGAGAGAGAGTCCAGCATTTAAAACACTGCTTATAAACACAGCTCCTAACACAGTTCAAGTCTGAGTGTTTTATATGGACTTGAGAAGCATTCAAGGCAACATCTCAATGTGCCTAACTGCAGTGAACTTACTTAATGACTCAGTTCAGGCTTCAATCCATAGACTGAAACACGTTGTTCAACAGAATAACCCAGCACAGAGATTGAAAGGCTAGAAGGATCGTTGCCCATTTGTATTTTTCATACCCATGGTCAGGAAAACTCAAGTGACAGTGATCTAGGTGATAGCTACTTCCCACCTTTCAGAACACAAACTAGCTGCTGTTATTGTGGAGCATAGAAATTGCATCTTGGGGAAATGCTTCATCCACCCTAGGAAAGGAGTGAGCAGGCTTTTCTGGCTCTCAGGGCAAGTTCGACTTTGCATTTGTTGTATTTGTCCTTTCCTGAAGGTTAAAGGATCTTTGGGCAGGGGAGAAGCTCCCAGTGGAAGGCTACTTGCACTGCAGGGCCAGGCTTTAGCCTCCCTCGACTCTGGAAAGAAGGTTTGACCTGGAGCTTGTTCCATCATTCCTGACTTCTTGGTCTGTGCAGCAACATGTTGGGAAAAGTGCCAGATAAGATTTCATGTCCCATGGGCTTTGGGCAATATTTGTAGCAAATGGAGAAATTACTCAATTTGAAGTTTGACGTGGCTTTAAGTGAACAGAAACCCATGTAGGTCACTAGCACTTCCCTGGGTTTCTCATGCACTCCTCTCAGGCTTTGCTATGGAATATGAGCAGCGATTTTCTTGCTAAGGCTAAGAATACCTTCCAGGCTAAGTTCCAAGGTCAAGCCATCCGTTTGGCTTTCTCCATCTATATGAATTAACTGTCTTCAGCACAAATTTGAAACAGTGCAAATGCATCATTGTTACAGCATGTTTTGAGAACAGCTTCAGAAGCACTGAACATATCGTTACTTGTACAGAGGCAGTCTTCCCAGAAACTTCACTGCAATTACTATTTAGGCTCAGTTACCACAGTGGCTTCCCAGCCTCTCTTTTGTCTCCAGGTTACTCCTTTGCTACAGAAAAAGTACTTATTTTTCACCAGTATTTTCCTTTAATTCCCTTGAGCATTCCTTGCTTGTGGTCAATAAAAGAGAAATTCAGGGAGCCTGACCGCTCTGTGTTGGCACAGCTACATTTCCATAGCTTGATTTCTCAGCCTCCTGAGGTAGGGGTGGGCTTTCACTAAGGGGCACTGGAGTTCATGTTCAGTGGGTTTTGTTCCTTTTTTTTTTTTTTCCCTTTAGCAAAAGGCTTAAGGCTCTTCTCCACATTCTCATGAAACTATTCTTTCTTTCATCTTCTTCTCCTGCTCCCCTTGGGTCTTCAGCCTTGGTTCAAAGCGACCTTCTACTGGCAGACTTCTTCACACCTGTTGCAACCCAGAGACAATTCACTCTCAGGGAAAGAATGGGCAATTTGTGCATTCCCGCCATCACCAAGGGCTTCCTGCAATGGAAAATAGCTCAAGGTTTCTGAGGCTACCTTCTCCCACAACAAAATTAGCCCGTGGGCAGATGTACAATCAGCACATCTCTATTTGTCTTGGCCGTGAGCCCTCTGCAGCCGGTATTGTCTTCTTTGGGAAACCAGTGAATTGCTTTGTATTACCCCCCGCTTCCCTGCACTGAGACTGTCTGCTTTGCAGGACCTTGTGTGCTTAGTACAGTCCCAGGGTGATCTTAGTCCTTTCCTTTTTAGCAAAGTTTTTTTCTCCATACAACCCTACTTTTTTTTGACTGTGGTTGCCATTTACCACACTCATAGTGAAAGGCCTGCTTATAGGTCTGTATTGGTACATTCGGACTGTTCCTCAATTGATAAATGGGCATGGCAACTTTTCTATCTCTCCTAGGGGCATTCTGAAGGATATACATTAAATTATCCTAACCTCTAGTCTGTATGATTAGTATATGTGATTAGTGAATGTCAGCCAGGTAGATGTATGTAGCAAAGCAGTGTAGGATAAGATGGCCCTTCTAGCTATGGGACAACTCATCATTAACAAGTGCCTGATGATCACTTTGACGGGAGAGCAGGGGCAGATCTTGCACTTTTCTGGTTCACCAGGAATGCCTGTGCTGCTTGAGAGCAGGAAAATACCTCCCGGAGATCATGCAGTGGAATGAGGCTGACATCCCATGGGGGAACAGTTCGGACTCCATCTAGTACATCTGTGCAGCAGTCACTTGTAATCATTGCTAATCCAATGAGAGCAGTAAGTAGGTATGGACTCCTGCATGGATTTATTGCTCTGAGGGGATACTACTGGCAGAGATAAAACAAGAGACAATATTTACCAGAAATAAATGTTGGCATTTATGGAAACCTAGAATGTGTGTTCACATCTCTTTTGAATGTTTTCATGAGAGCTACCTGGGAAGACTCCATTATGGATATGTTTCCTAAAGGGTAATAAGTTTTTCCGTTAAGCTAATATTCTAAAGGGATAGATTAAATTAAAGGTTAATTTAAAAACTATTTCTTTTCTCCTGGAAGGTGAATAATATTTTTCACTTACACTGCTGCAGTCCATCCTAATGTGTTTATTTGCATGGATAATTTGGTTATCTGGTGTTACTTCAAACTCAGGATTATTCATTTCCGATGAGTAAAGAACAATTTGGGCCCTGGTCCTTTGCATTAATGTCATAAATTTATCCCACTGGATAAAATTTTGCCTCCATTGATGTTACAGCAAAACTGCCACAGATATCACTGGGGCTAGGATTTCACCTGCTACTCATATGCTTAAACATATGTCTAAAGGTTTGCAGAGTCCACATTTTACTGGCTTGCTGTGTGCCAGCAGCACTCCTCATGTTCACCCAGCAACTCCTGTCTTCCAATAGTGATATGAAGACCTCAGGAGAACAAGTCTGTTGAAAAAAACAATGTAATCAAAGTCCTGTTGCACAAATCCTGACCTGCTTTTCATCTTCCAAGAGTTGAACAGGTTAAAGGAGTGAAATCTAGGCTGTTCACACCATTGGTACATGGTGGTTACTCAGGGTCAGTGAGTAACCCTGTGCTGCCAGGCAGGGACTGATTTTTTGTTTGTCCAGGTCTATCTCACAGCAACAGAGAAAGACGTTATAAACATGGGAAAACCTGATATGGAAAAGCTGGCAAGGGAAACTCTTCAGTCTTTCAGGACTACTCTATATGCATGCATTTAATGAATAGTGTGTTATGTAGTCCAGGAAAAATATATTGAAACATATCAGAATTGTGAAGTGAAACATTGAGCTATGTATGGATGGTGTTTCCTGACTAAATAAATATCTTTTGTGGTTGGCTTGGGTTTATTTTATCTCTTTATTTTTCACTCTAACTATTCAGTAGGGGGCTTTGGGTTTCCTGGACTCCACAGAGGATCAGTCATTTTCTCCCTGTGGCTTTCTCAGCAGAGCATCTTCATCCTGTGCATATTCACAGCTGACTGGGTGCACTGAAGTGCTCTTACTCTTCTTTTTTGCCTGAAAAATTTAGTTGTAGAGAGGAAAATCAAAAAAGAGAATCAGCTAGCTGGGCAGGTCCCTGTAGGCAACTCAAGGAACTTGCTTTTGTTGAAATTGCTTGGAGCTCCATGATGTTTATCTTTTCCACTTTTTAAGTTAGCCAGATACAAGAGATCGTGTTTACTTTTTACTGAAAGGATAAAATGGTTGTTTTGTTGTTTTTTTGTTTGTTTTATGGTTTTGGGGTGTTTTCTTTTTTTTCTTTTTTTTTTTCTATTTTTTTTCCCCCTTTCTAAAATGCAGGATGGGCTTCTTTATGGAAACACACAAATCCTGGCCACAGCCAGAACCAAAGTGCAAATGACAGTGTCTTTGCACCCAGCTTTCTGCCAGAACTAACACACAATGTTTTGTTTTTTGGTTTTTTTTTTGGTGTCTGTCCTGGGTATAAATGCCCAGTTCTTGTTTCCTATTTTATGTTCTGTGTCTCCCTGGACTATTGCCGCTCTGCTGCAGACACAGAACAATAACGAGATAAGCTCTCCCCTTTGTGCCTGGATTTAGGATGCAAGTAGGGAAGAATCCTTCGCAAGGGCTGTGTGTGTAGGGCAGCAACTGCATCCAGAAGGCAAGAGTCTCCGCGCACAAGGTGGAGATTGTCTTCCCTCAGCTTCCAATAGCACCTACCTACTCTGCAAATTAATCTTTGGAAGCCTGAAGATGGGCACCCAGAAAATGAGGTACAGACAGTGGCAGTGTGTGACAAATTTAGATTAGGAGCAATCTGTCACAGCCAGGGATGGTATCCATTTCTGAACTCATGGGCAAGAAATACTCATTGGCATTAGTGGGAGCACAATAGGGGCCTGGCTTGCCCACAGTTACTATATTAAATGACCTGTAACTCCAAAGGTCTTGGATGAAATTTATTATTCTTCACCTAGCACATCAGTTTGAAGTGACATTTAGCTCACGACAAACTCTGAAGAAGTGATAAGCTAGTGGAAAGTAGGGGAGGAAAATAAAAAAGAGTAAATTAAATCTAGGTAATTTTATTAATGATGTTTTAGTTTAAATACCTGTGGGTAATTTGGTTCTGATTCCACAGAAACAGCCCCCTTTTGCAGTAGGAATTGCAGATACCACGGTTTCCAAAACAAACAGGGTGCTAGGAAGATTTTATCAGGGAAACTGTTTTCAATGCTAAGTAAAGAGACATTTCCTCTTATTTCTAACCATTGATATAGGTCCTTAGCTGATCTGTCAGAATTTCCTAGTAGTATGTTGATGGTGCTAGTTAAGAATACTACCCCCTCTGCTATTTCCAAGTTCATGTCTGTGTTGACATGTATCTGAAACAGCTTCTTCAAACACTGTTCTATTGCTTTTTCAGTTTAGGCATTAAAATGTAAAGCACATTCACTCCTTAATATAGAAAGAAAAACAGAAATGTTATTTTAAAATATTTAAAGTGGTTAAAATAGCAATCAGTGTAAAGTGAATTTGGTCTATTTTTTAAAAGCAGCCCCCCAACGGCAGGTGAATTATAGGCCGTCATATTTGGATCCAGTCTCCCTTCACATTTTGATGAGATTTCATGGTTCTTTCATTCATTTATGGTAATGCATCAAATTATCCTTTAAGAAAGTTAGAAATGAAGACAAGAAATGCTTCTTATTTGAAAATGCTTTGCATAAACGCAGTGACTTTTAATTTTGGGTAATGCCAGAGATTGATAATGCAGTCTAGAAGCGAATAAAATGCTGGCATATCCTCTGTGAGCTTTTCTTCCATTGATAAATCTCCTTGTTGCCACAGATATGTGCATCTTTGTCCAGCTTTGTCCAGCTGTGTGCTGTAGTACAGAGCCATCATTTTATTCTCTGGGCAGATAGAAGTCCTGAATGTATAGGCCAGTAATTTTTTATACTTAGTGGCCTGATAGAGATTTCTGAATGCTACATGGACATATCAGGACAGGGTAAAGAGATTCAGATAGTCTGATGATCAAAATCATCATGTATAGGAGCACTTATTGTGCAGCATTTTGAGTTTTTTTTGTCTAGCCTGAACCTAGTTAACGCTTCTGACCTGTATATAAGTAATAACTAAGGTGTGCTTTCAAAACTGCAAATGGCAACCCTGCAAAGATTGTACCACATTTTTGGCAAATTATGTGTTCTCCAAAAACAGTTGTTTAGAAAAAGCATGAATTATTTGACTTGTGCTTCAACAAATAAAGCACACTGAAATTATTATTTTCTATTTTCTTTGTGGTGCTTTGTTTAGAAGCCTGTTTTTTTGTGATATTCTTCCTTCTAACTTTGTTGAGTGTGTTACAGTACCCCCTGTCTGACATGTCTTCTGCAATACCCTTCAGAGAAATGGTGGTTGAAGGGAGTCTTGGAAAGTACTCAGGGCTGTGACAGCATTTTTCTTACTTCCTGGGTGGCTTGTCATGAGGAGTCAGGGCAAACAAGGGATATTTCACTTCCCCAGTCCCTCTCTGCTCACAAGTATTTTGAAGGTACAGACAGAAATGCCACTGAGCCAGTGCAAAACCCCATAGCACAGTGGGGGCACTAGTACTGAATCTGCCCGTCCCCATGTGAAGACGTGGCCCCAAATGCCTTGGGTCAGCTTTTGGTCATGCCCATGTCTGTATAGCTCTTGCACTCTCCAGTGGCCTGGGAGGTGTGCACCCCCTCAGCCCCCTTTCCTCCCCCAAAAAACAATAGAGCCAGCTATGTGGGTTGGGTGGTTAACACTAATGGAGGTCGGGTGACCAACGTTCAAGTGCTGCCGGTGATGAAATCCTGCAGTGTCTTAAGGTCAGTGACCTATTAACCAAGAATAAGATGAAGGTCTTGATGTGACATAGCGGGGGGCCAAAGTGCATGTCAGTGATTAAAAGCAAGTGCTGCTTGTGGTAGCTCATAAATATAACACTCAGCGTCCTGGCCCCTCCCAGTAGACCTAGATACTGGGTAATTTTAACTCCCTTTTCATACTGCTATATCTATGACTGAAATCACAATATTTATGCAGGGTAGTTTTTCAAGAAGCTTACTGGATGTGAAAACAAGTTCCTGGGTTTTCCCCTTTCATGGAAGCAAGATGAAGGTCAGATTTACAATGTTTCAAGCTACATTCTGTGTTCATTTACACAGCTGTAATCTTGAGTTATGCCACCGAGGACAAGCAATTGCTCCAGACTTACAGGGATATAACTGACAGCAGAATTTAGCTTGGGCTTGCCAAAGCTCAGCAGAAAAGGAGCTGCAAGGGTGGAATTTGGTGTTTGTGAAGTCGCTTGTGTGTATTCAAGAAATGCAAGAGCTCAAAGATTTATTAGCAGTGTTTCGGAGCATTATTGAAATTAGGCTTAATTATCTGTGTAATTTGCTGGAACCAGCATTTTAGCATTTTTGATCAAGTATATGCCATTAATTTAAAAAAAAAAAAAAAGATGTACCAGGCTGCTCTCAAAAAGTGAAGTGAAAAGATTTAAAAAGCAAATCCATAATTTCTAAACTGCATGTTTTACAAGCTTTGAAGGTTGTTGTTGGTCAAGTCCCTCTCTTCCCTTCACAAACAAACAGCCCGTTTGCAGTTTATTCATATGGAAGAAAGTTCACATCACCCCAGAGGATTATTCCAGCAACAGGGAAAGGAAACTTCTCCCTGTTCCCAGGCCTGCTGTGTTCTGCCATCTCTCTCCCTCCTGTCTTTGCTCCAGCCCCACAAATACTGCCTGGAAAACAGTACTGACTGTCCTTGGAGGAAGGAGGAGAAGAAGTGGAGCTGGGAGCAGTAACCCACCTACTCCTTTGCAGCAATGAAAGTGCAAGGCTTCTGCTCAGACCTGTACCCTGTCCGCTCCTTTCAGACATGCTCCACAGGTACTGCTCGGTTCAGAGGTATCAGCTCTATGCCCACACACTCTGTTTCTGCACTGTCTTCCTGCCAGCCTTGTGGTGAGGTGTAGCCTGTGGTTATTCTTGTGTTGAAAATAGCAGCTATGCCAAGGCGCAGTAGCTGTAGCTTTTCTGCTGGTTTCTGTGGAATCTTTCGAGAAGACCTTTAGTCATTCTCATTGTCATGGATTAAATAGCAATAATGATGCTGCCCTCTTTCTAAAAGAGTGCTCTGAGGATACAGTCATTAATATGTATGAATAGCTTGAAGCTTACATGAACACTGCAACGTTGAGGGCTAGAGGAATGCCAACACAGCCAGGTTATTAGCTGTCATTTTGCCAAACCTCTGCCCAAGCAAACCTTTGTTTTCAGGACAGCTGCTGACTAGTGGTTTTCTGTGGTCAGCACTTGTCTAGTTCAGATTTTCACTTCTTTTTTTTTCCCTTTACAGCTTCTCACCCCCTGACTCTACGTAGGACTCCAGCAGCACTGAGGTGGTCAGCATGTCATTTTGGGAGGCAAGCAGTAAGAACGAAGATGCAGGGGATGCCGTTATTGAGCATGGCTTGGCTCAAACAGCAGAGAAGCATCAGCTCAGACTTTCCCAGCAAATGATTAACTTTTGTTTGTGCAGAGGATAGAGCCACGGTAAGAAAGCAATTAATTACGCCAGCAGCCCAGCCAGGCCAGCAGTCAGCGGTGCTCTGACTTGCAGCTTCTGGCTCTGCAGGTCTGATTTGAGAGTAACTAATTAAACGCAGGTGCAGGCTAGAAGACTTGTTGAATTAATGCTCAGTGTCTTCTTTTCTGTGTTCCCAGGCATTTGTAGCTCACAAGAAAAGAGCAGGCGCTTGATGCTACAAATAATAATAGAGTGCTGATGATGGAGGTAATTAATCCTTTATTATTCTGGTGTGATAGACTGCTGCTAGGGCTGTCATTCAAGTACTTCTCATGCAAAACTGTGTCTCGGAGGTGAAAGAACATGGAGTAGGTGAAAGCCTGAATAGCGTTTTAATGGGTTTTTTTCTGGTGTTATGGGATAGATACATCTTCAGTTTTTTTGGCAAGTTTATCAAGACCTGGCAGTTAAAACTCAAGACTGGACAATTCCTGCACTATGTTCTGGGCTCTGTCTTTGACTTGCCAAGGCAGTTCTAGCAGACAGCAGCTTAAAATTAAAATTCAGGCTGGTTCAAGTGGCACACAGACATGGAAGAGAAGCACAAGGCCATAACTGTGGCTCACTGTGGGCTTTGCTCTTCTACCACTTTCTGGCCACCCACAGTCAGCCACTGTCAGTAACAGGCTACTGACCTCAAGGCACCTTAGGCCAATCCCAGCACTGTCCCTCCTGAGCGTGCAGAAGGTGGTGGTCTTGACATAAGGCAGACTGGGTTTGAGTGGAGGTAATATGGATACCTGAGGACCTGCAAAAGTATCAAATACCATTTGGGGCTATTTATTACCAATAACAAATGCTGGAAAATGGTGTTTGTTGCTGGTAACTTGCTGTTCCCCAAATGAGGATCCTTACAGGTTCAAATCAAACTCTGGGAGTCAAATATCTTTTTAAAGTTAAAATTAAGGGTAAATTATGAAAACGTTGGCCTTCTGCTCTCTCTGTTGTCATTTATTTGCTTGTAATACATCTTCTTCCTGGACACAGGAATTTTGTGATTTTATGAGATGGCAAGGAGGAAATAGCCTTCTGCAGTAGAAACCCCATGGAGTGCCAAGCATTAGAAGACTTCAGCCTTAACACAAGGAAAAAACTCTAAACATAATGTATATGTTAATTTTAAGGATAGTAGTGATTTTGTGCTCTTCTTGTTTTTTGTTGACAAAAATGTTCCAAAGCTACTGGGAATGTTTTTAGTGAGAAAATAATGCTGAGTCCAATAAATGGATTGGATAGGACAGACCATGTTTTATTCAGTGTGGGAACCAAACACTGCCATATTGTACAGATTTGCTGATCTGGAAGAATTGTACTTGCCTTGTGGAATGCAGCTCGAAAGCTGAACAAATGAATATGACAGTTTTCTGGGTTTTAATGCAGAGGATTTTAAGACAGAAACATTGTTTAGAGAGTTTTGTAAGGGATTCTGATCAACTTACATAAGTTCAGGAAATTGGCAATAATTTATTATCCTGCCTTATTTTCCAGTGGCTTTTATTTTTCTTGCATCACAATTCTTAACCCATTAAAGGTGAATTGTATTCAAGTATTTAGATGAGGATTGTACTCTTCTACAAACTTTAATGCTTACTCTGTGTTAAGGGCAATTGCAGAGGGCATTTCTTAGAGCAAGAATGTTTTTTGATTCTTCTTTTCTTTGCTAGTTACCTGTGGTACTGCAGTAAATTTTACATGGTGTAGTGCCCTCACTTGGCCCATAAAATGTTTGAAAAAAATGCTCTTCTACCACCATTTGTATTTTACAACAGCAAGAAACCTCACTGACCCACTCCTGGCTGTGGGTCCTGACAGGTGAGAGCCTGGGAAGGGTGAAGCCCTAAATTACTGCTCAGCTCACAGGAAATTTAGTTGTAGTGTGTGTGTGCATAAACACTTGAAGTGCTGGTGACAAGTATGATTTTTGTTTTCTGAATGCCACACCTCTGAAATTTCCAGGAAGTTGCCCTTTGGTGCTGACAGTTGCTACAGAGGTGACGGCAGAGTGAGACAGTTTTTGTTTGTGTGTTGTTCTTGTCTTCATTAATTTCCAACGCGTCATTTCAGCTGAAAATATACAGTTGCTGTTAATGTGTTCAAATGCATGATGTTGGCTAGGCGGCTATTTATGTCACAATGAATATTTGACGAGGAGGTGTGTTATTTTTAGCCACAATCACAACATATTATTGGGGATTATAGGCCTGAAATATGTCAACTAACACACGATCATTTGTTACCTTTACAGTTTCCTGAGGGTTTTTTCCATTTTCTTTCGTAATTTGAACTAGAGAGGTGGTGATTCAGAGAGTGTTGGAATGAACTGTTGCACATAAGCTGCATAGTAGGAGGAAACGTCAAGCCTCAAATCATGGGTCCCATGCTGATGGGGGATGCTGCAGCCACTGAAGCAATAATCCCAGAAAGGCTGTGCAAATACGTGGATGTTCAAATGGATCTCAAATCCGTGATTTTCATATTCCAGCAATCAGTGCCGTAGGAGTGCATGACTGACAGCACAAAGGACTTAGATGTACTGTAGAGAGATGTAAATTGATAAGCCAGTAGACAGCCATCATTCTTCCTTTATTCTCTCTCTGTATCCCATGTCTTTCTCTTCTGGCATAATCAAAGCTGACATAGTGCATGCTATACCAAGTTATATTTTTCGTAATTATAAGACAGTACATGAGATCTGAGGGTGTTATTCAGGAAATGGTTCAAAGCTCACTGAAATAGAGGTTTTCAGAATGATCTTCTGATAATATTATTTTTCACATGGATTCTTGATACTCAATCTCTATGTCTTTAAGCTGTCTAGGTGCTTTAAGAAAGGATAAGGACAGTGGAAAAAATGAGGGAGCTTTTCCTTTTACACAGAAGAAAATGTACAAATTGTGAAATACCAGGTTTCTTCCCTTCTACCCTCAGCTGAGTCTGAAGCATTTTGCTGAGCCATAGGTATTTCTAAAAAAGCGTGTGTGGGTCTTAGGGAGAAGAGGTAAAAGAAGTCAGGAAACCAAAACAGATCATCTGGGAAGACCTAAAGGAGCAGTTTCCTCCTTAGCACTGGACGGTGTTGCACGCCCCTCCTGTCTTGAGGCTGAAGGGTCTTTTTCCACTGATCTATCTCGTTAGGCTCATCTGCCTCTGACCTGAACTGCAATGTTATTAGAGCTAAAGAGAGTGGACTGTGAGTTGTTACGATGCAGATGTGCTTGGAAATCTCATTTTTCCTCAGGTCTGAAAAAGTATGATAAAATCTGAAAGGTAGTACTGCAGCTCTTTGACCTCAAATACATACAGTGAAAATACAGATCCCATATGGATTCAGTGAATGAGAAACTTTCACAAGGCAAAGAAGGCTAATGAATGAAGCTTTCCTCACTTTAGAGCTCCAGCAGGGAAGTACACAACACCATCCAGACAAATCCCAGGGCCATGAGTAATTTTACATACACTTTCCCTTAAAAATTCTCTGGTACTTTTATTGAACTAAACAAAAGAGCAAGGAGAAAGAAAAATGACACTTTGAGTTTTTACTTCGGTCATATTAGATTGAAAATAGTAGATGAAACAGGATTCTCTAACTTGATAAGAAAGAGATTATTACTTTCCATCCAAACACTGCTGTCTCTTTCCATGTCAGCTTCCATCAGGCTTATTTGCACTTCCAGAAACTAACTGAGAAACCTACAGCTATACTTCATGGATGTTTATGTGCAGGCCTTGTCTGTCTGCTGGTACACAGGGTCGCCATTTCTGTACAGTACAGGTGCATAGCCTGCAGGATCACAACAAGAGAGTAAAGGGCATGAGCTGTATACTTTGCACATAAAATTTGGTAGCATAGTCTCATATATAGCCAGAAAGCAGTTCAAGTTCTTTCTCCTGCCATTGCTAAACCTGGACTACCTTCTGTGCTTGATTTGGTCCCCTCTACAAAGACGGGCAAAACTTCCCTACATGACAGCATGGGTTAATTTATTTATTGCTGCGAAGGATGCTGTAGAGTCATTGGCAGATAGTGAAGCAGAACAAGTCCTTGTTATTCCCACAAACATTTATATTTGCCTTGACTTTCAGCCCCCTGCCCCTTTGCCTAACTGGATTCCCACATACTACACCATTGCCTTTGCCCACCGTGGTCTAGACTTATGATATCTCAAGTCTTGCTTTCTCTCACTTACTCACACACATAATGACCATAAAGTAGAAAGTATTTCCCTCCCTTTCATCTTTTAAATCACTACATCCAGTAGCTTCTCCGCTTAAAAATAGCAAACAAGTAGTTTCAAAGAGTCGGAATTGATCAATTCTTATTTTAATTTATGCAATTAACTCAGGTGTCAGAATTAGGACCCTATTTGTGCTAAATTGCCTCTGTAGTTGATGGAGGAAGAGAAGTGTCTCTGAAAGGAGATTTAGCTTTTAGGTGCCCTTTGGAAATGCCTGTTTCCTGTAGTAGTGGTACCTGATTGCAGTATTTTAATTTTAAATGCTTCCAATTAAGCAGGATGAAGATAGTGCTCTTCATAGCATTGGGAGTTTGCTAGGAAGTTGTAAGGAAAGGCACTGCTGGTCATGCACTCCTATCCAAAGGCAGCTCCTTGTCTTACGGCAACTCATGGAGTTAGAAAAGAAGGAAAAGAATCCAAATATTTTTGGCTAGAACTAATGAATAAAGCAGCACGTTGAACTACTAATAACTTAAGTGAGAGCAGTTGTCTGAAATACTCTTCGAGACCAACCCCAGGTGATTCCCATCAGTTTGAGTGCTGTTTAAATCTTTCACCTTTGTTCATTGATGCATTAATGCTCCTGTTGTAGGACTTTTCATCCCAAACTGTCTCTTGGGGGGATTATAGAATACTTTGGAAAAGGATGGAAATTTCTCTATAATTTGTGGAGTGCATACATAGCTCCTTAAGAGCTGCCCAAATGGACACTGCCAAATGATTTTACATAGGTCACTAAAAAACTCTGGAACAGCTATACTGACTTGCTGTGAGCACAGATTAGTTTCAAACATGGGAAGAAAAGATGCAAAATCTTATTGCCAATTTTCTACACAATCCAATTCACAGGACACTCATGCCAAAAGTGTGTTTACTGGACTATTTTCTTAACAGGGTCATTATGTTTTCTTCAAGGTAATTCTTAAAGAAAGGTTTTATTTCTTCTCACTTTTTTGTGTCTCTTTCTCTGGCAGGAAAAGGCCTTTGGGAGCTTCTTAGGAGTGAAAGTATAAGACAACTATGCTCCAGAATGCGTGCTGCATGTTTGTTGCTGCATATTCCTTCAGAATTTGCTTTTAAAATGCACATTGGTTACAAAATAAGTCTGAGTGAGCCATTATACTCTGGTGTGTAATTATGCATTTAGGACACATACTACACACAGCTTTAAAAGAAATCTGTATGGAAACAAATTGCATTGCATTTGCAATAGCTGAAGGTAGTTGAAGAGCAACACCTCAAGCCTTTCAAAATACTGAAGTTATTTACACCATTTTCTAAAGTAATTATCTCCCAAGCCTCAGATTCCAGTTTCAATGTCTTTGCTGCATAGAAGCTGTAGAGGTCTTAATATAGCATAAAGGACCTGGGCTTGGCTCTGTCACCACCCTGAAGTAGATTTAGCACTCCTGGGTGACATACTAGCTCAGAGCAGCATTGCTGGCCTCTGGGAGGGAGTTGCAAGGGGTCTAACAAACTGTCCTGAGAGTGAAGATGTGCCAAGGAGAGAGGCACACCCAGGTGCAAGGGTGTCTCCAAAGATTACTGAGGAACAGGGATATAAGTCTTGGATGAACGGTTCTGGGATTTGCCTTAGAGATGGGCGTACCTGTATGGCTGGCTAAGAAGATGGAATGTTCTCTGGCTTCTTGTTTCAAGGCTTCAAACTGCCACTAGAGCAGCATCTCCCCAACTTTGACAGTGTTGTACCACATATTCTTTAACAGGTACTTGGAAAGTACTTGCCTCTTGGGGCGGCGGGGTGGGGCGATCCTTGGAAATAACCATGTGAAACAGAAGCAGCAGGCACATGTAAGGAAACTGGGTCGATGGTATGGAGTAATATCAAGCATGCTTCCTTCCCTTGAGACAGTAGTTCCCGCGTTCAGTCTACAAAAATGCCTTTCTCTGCAGAGTAGAGTTGGAAATGTTAAGAGTCACACTTATTAGCACTGGCACATATAAAGCAGAGCTGCAGTAAACGAGTTAAGTGTCCTGAGGATTTGAGGGCTGTGGTGTTATTTTGCCTTTTCTGTAACTGAGCACTCAAGAGACTTGCGTTAAACCTGGGACTTTGCAGATCCTCATGCTGATTCTGCCACTTATTTATTGTTTGGCCTCAAGCTAGTCACTTAACCTCTTGCCGCCCTAATTTCCCCATCTGGAAAATTATATTTACTTACTCCTCCTGAGGATTGCGTGGGGCTTAATGAATGCCTGTAAGGGATTTGGAGATCCTTAGATCTGAGATGATACAGGACTGCAAAAGATTCACTGCACGCACAAGGAGGAAGTGGATGCCCAGGCGGGAGAGCCTGCCTGCGTTCCTGGCACGGAACACAGTCCAAAAGTGTATTCAGCAGGGGAGGATTGTACTGCCTGGTTTTAGATGAACTCCTCTTCCTTGTGGTCTTTTCAGATGTGCCAGAAGAAAAAGGAGGCAAGTGGCTGAACCGAGAGGAGGGCGGCTGAGGTTAACTGCTTTCTCCGGTTGGTCCCCTGGATCTTCTTGTCAGTGCGATAACAGCTGGATCTCCCAGGAAGGTAATGATCTTCCCGGATACTCCATCTTGCTGCAGGCTATTAGCAAAGCCAGACAGCCCCTTTGCTGCCCATTTCTTTAGCAGGGAAAAATGAATCTCTGACCAGAAAAAAAAAAAAAAAGTTCCTCCATATAATTAAGCAGCATTAGAATGAGGCCTGTGCCTTTGCTGATGAACTTCAGTGAAAGCAGATGGTCACAATGGTATTAAAAACTAAAGACTTCAGTCAAGCTTTTAATTGAAAACAATTGGACCCTGCTGGATGGTAATTACCTTGGCTGCTTGCAAATAATATCACAGCACTGCTACCTATGAAGGAAGAGCAGAAACTGAGTTAATAAGAACTGCTTGATCTGCATATAATAAACAAGGAGCATCCAAAACTATTTTCTCTGGTAGTTTCTCCCCTGCAAGATGCTTTCAAGTGGTTAGCAGTGTGAAAAGGAACACAGAGTGGCAGTAATTGAAACGTGTAAAGCATTTTGTGGGTTCATAAAATAACTTGAAGAGCCTGTCTTGCCCCATCTCCCTCCATATTTTTTAACAGTTGAAATCCCAAACAGGTCTGAAAAAACCAAAATAAATTGGAAAAGCTCTAGATTATCCAGCATTCCTGGCCTTCTGAATGGCAACAATGACAGCAAGCTGCCTTTGTCTCATTTTATCTGCTCTTTCCTTCCTTTGCCTGATCAACGGGAAGGCTGGGGCCTTTTAAGCACCCAGAGTGTTTTTTACCCCCTGTTCTTAATTGGAATTTAATGATCATTAACTTAATGTGCCTCAGTGTCTAACAAAGCAAATGTAGTATGTGGCATATTTTGCAGTGCTTCTAAAAGTGGTCTGACAATTTTCCTACTCCTCTCCCTTTCCTGTGTTGGGATCAGGTGAGGTTTGGAGGGCTAGCCCATCTAAAGGGTTCCTAAATCCTGGTGTACTATGTGTTTGTTGGTCCAGCTTGACATTAATACCACTTTACGGTGTCTTTCCTGCTGGGAAAAAGACCTGTATTGCTATGGATGTGTGGGTAGAAAAAACAGTCCTAATGTTGTGTCTTTCAAACACAGGTCCCAACTGTGTATAGAATGAAGCAAAATCTTGTCATCTTCCATGTAAACACTATTTTTCACATGGCAGTACTCTTGGGCATTGCTTTTTGTCCCCTTATGAGCAGGCACTACCCTCTGCTGATCCAGAAGACCTCAGAGAGTAGCAGCTGCTGCAATTTTGCAAAATTAATGAGTAGCTGTGAACTGCTAGCAAAAGTGATGCAACAATTTTCCATAACATATCATTTTAGAAGCAATGACTTTCCTCACTCTTTCTTTTCCTATCCAAATATTTGTCTTTTGGCACCAGCCAAGAGTTTGCCTTGTCTTGTCTCGCAGCATGATGAAATGGACTTTTCCAGTATGTTTCATCTGGATTTGATGATTTTATGCCTGGAGTTCAACTTTCATTGCCATGATTAACACAGAGATTGAGGTCCTGGACTTGTGGAAGTCAGTAAAAGTTTTCACACTGTCTTCAGTAGGAATTTGCTTATTTTTATGTAGTCAAAATATGCTTAAAGCTTTATTGATGTAATTGTATCTCATAGAATTACAAAACCTGATGGTTTTAGTCGTTGCACTACCATCTAAGTTGAGATAGTCTCACTTGTGTTTAGGATTTTCTGGCAACCTCACCCTAGGCTTTTCCTCTTTTGCTGGGCTTTTTGGGGAGTAGGTCTGCAGAGACAGAGCAGGTGTCCTGCTCTGTCTCATGGTCCTCGTATTCAAGCTGATGGCAGCGCATGAGCAGAACTTTGCTCACAGCCTTTCCAGTCAAAGAACTTGAGATAAATTTGCAACTGCGAAAGGCTGCCTTTCAAAAGTGCCTTATGCTAGTGGCTGCAGTGATTTTATCAATTTTATAACAGCTACTTACTTTTAACTACAGAGTATGATCACTTATTGTAATTACTGCTTGTAGCTTCAATGAAGATGGCATAGAGCATACTATTTTAAAGGTTTAAGTAAGGCATAAGCTCTATTGATCTAAAGTATTCTGAGCAATAAACAGCTGCTGGATTTGATTAAAGCTGAAGGGAAGCTGAAACAGTTAATCAATCTCCAAAGCTGCTCTAAGTATATTATAAAGCAATTGTGATTATTGCCATTATATGACAAGATATAGCATAATAAAGAAAGAGGGATCATTTTTCTTGGAAGCATTTAGAGGTGTTGTGGTCTTCTCAGCCTGCCTGATGCTGTCACCCCTGAAGCTCAGGCTAAGTGATGGAAAGTTGGCTCAAGCAGACTAATCCTGGGAAAATGTAAGAGCAGGGGCTTTCAGCTCCCCAGAGTCTTCTCTTCCCTGGGCCTAACTGTGGCCAACAGCAAGCACTTGGGGAAGGAGCAGAAGAAACAGGGCAAGTGTACAATAATGCTGGCCACATCATAACCCTCTCTAATCCTTGCATCCTACACAGCTCAGGATATGTTTGTGCCCTGAAGGGACATTTCTTCCATTAATCCTTCCATTTGTTTAATTACTTCTTGAACCTTTGCACAGTCTTGGGCTTCGCACAGTGCTGTCATGTGGTTTCGTAAAAGAATACATTCTTGTTTTTGTTTTTCAACTTTCTGCTTGATAATTTAAGTACCTTCTTACTCTTGTGTTAAGAAAAGCAATGGATAATATTTAGCTGTTCACCTTTTCTATTTCATAAACATAGAGATGGCTTCCTCAACCTACTCTGTTGTCCCATTTTCCAAGGCTTATTTAGTCTCCCCTTTTCTGAAGCTGACCCCTCCCTCTGACCATCCTTGTCATCTCTGCATCTGTCCCCTTCCTCATTTTGCTGCATTCTTTTTGAAAGGGCATAACCAGAATTTCGTATATTATTTTAAGATGTGGACTTTTCTCAGTTTATTATTTCTTCTTTTTTCAGATGTTGAATGATCTGTACTTATTACATAGCTTATAAGCAGTTTTGAAGACACGGATATAAGAAAAATTTCTGAAAACTAAAGAGCTACATGAAATAATCTCACATTTGACATTTATCATACACTGTGTTTAAAACATAAAAATGGAACATCTAGGTGTTCCTGCTCCAGCAGGGGGATTGGACTAGATGATCTTTCAAGGTCCCTTCCAATCCCTGATATTCTGTAATTCTGTGTGATTCTGTGATCTATGAACAGAGTTGGACTTTCCCCCCTAGTAAATGTAGTATGCAAATAAATTAATATATACATTTATTAATGAAAGATTAATAAATTGCTAGACAAGTTTATTAAACCTTGCTCTTGCTGTATTTGCAAGAAAGATGTGATAGCACTTAAATCTGGAGCGGATAACATTTGCAAAGTCTAATTTTTGCTGAGGGTGTCTTGTGTCAGTCCTTTCAGTGGTTTCTTCTGTCATTCTCTGCTGAATATAGAGAAATATGAACTTCTGTGGGCCATAGTTGAATAGTTTTTCAAAATCAGAAAGTAAAAAATAAAACTTAAATGACTTATCTGATCTTTATTATTTGCCTGGGGAGAAGCACCAAAAGTAAATGGAGCTTACATAGTGATAAATGAGTTAGGGCATTAAGCATAGATGAAGTAGAATGGCACTAAGAAACGATAGGTTGTGCTTTTCTACCTATATTCATTTAAAATTGACATTGCTCTTCTGTATTTTATTTCCTTTTGGGAGAAGGTATCATGCACTGAATCCCTCTGGTCCACTGTGGCTTGCTAGTCAGCCCAAATTGCCAGCTGTTGGTGGCGATGAGCTCCTTGGAGTTGATGCTGTGAACTAATTTTGGAAAAGCAAATGTGGAAGGGCAGGTCTCCTGCCATCTTCTGTTCCTCACTCTGTCTTGCTTTCATCCCTTCCTTCAGTGCGGCCCATGCTGTGTGGAGGGACCTCCAAAGATGTGCTGTTGCAAGCTTTGCTTTTGCTGAATGAATCCCATACACACAAATCAGATCCCTTTGGGTCAGCATGCAAAAGCAAGACATCCCTGCTTTTGTCTCTCTATTATGATATCTCTTTTGAAAATTTAAAACTTTTAAAGTTTCTCATGACCTTTATATGAAACTCTATGCATGGCCCTGGTGTGCTAGAGGCTGAGCCTGGTGTAGTTATCTTTGCTGCACAAGATTCCTATTGCAACAACTGTTAAATCTTCTTTATAGTTGTTTCACATGAAAGTCACAAGTCTCCTGGGAAACGTATCTTAAGTTTCACTTTATAATGGTATGACAGTCTTGTGAGTCTTGTGAATGCAGGTTTTTAAGTGAGAGTTTAGACCAGTAAATAACATTCTAATTGGGAAACCTCGAGGTCCTCCACGGATGGCTAGAGCTGCAACACTTGCCCTGTGAGGGGAGGCTGTGTGACCTCAGCCTGTTCAGCCTGGAGAAGTAGCTGCAGGGAAACCTAACAGCAGCTCAAGTCCTTGACTTAGCTTGAGTATCACTAGTTTCAGTGTCCTGAATGAGTTGGACAGTTGAAACTACAGGCCTAGCGAACAGATGTTTCCCATTGGAAGGTAGACCACAGCAGTCTACAGATAAGAGCCTTGCTTTCCTTAGGATGTGATCTGAAGAGCATTTCCCTTGTATTCCTGTGTTGCTAACTCAGTGGTGCCAGCAAGGGGCTGGTACAGCTAGACGGCAAATCATCAGGGGAATCAGTTTAGGTTAAAAGCAATTATTTTTTATTTGTTTTTACCCGTTTTTAAGTTGATTCCTCCAGTGGTTCCATGAAAATTCATCTTGGTGCAGTTGAGACATAGTGTAACAGCAGGAACAAACTGCAGGGAGAGTTTTAGCAGGTGCTGGGTTTCAAAGAGGCACTTTTCAGACTGTGGCTTTACAGTCAGTTCTAAAGAGCCCCTTGGAAATAACTCCCAACTCCATAGCTCCACAGATCGCCAGTTGAAGATGACCCTTTGTGAAAAAAGATTTCAAGTCAAGATTGTAGCATACATGGACTGCAATGAACGACGAGACCCAACTAAGCACTGGTGCACAATACTTCACTTCTGCTGTTTTGCCATTTCTTTGCATTGCATTTGTTAATTGTCCCCATCACACATTTCTACCGGGCACTGAGATTCACTGTAGGCTTACGAGATGATCAGTGTCTCCGGAGCCGTTCACGATGGGACCTTGCAACTTCTCAGGTCCTGCTGCTGTTTTATATCCACTGCACTAAGATTGGCTAGCCCATCTGCCATCCCATCGTCCTCCGACTGCCTCAACTTCGTTGCTGTTTTATAACCAGAGATTGCATCTGAGCAGAAGGATGTGGATGCATCACTCACTTATTGAGAAAATCTGTTTGTGCCAAGGAGGACAGGATTTTGAGGAGCTGTGACTGTCAACTGACCTCACCTGGAAATGAACTATGATGCTTTGTGTGAGGTGAGCCTGATCCTGCACCCTAGCACTCAACCTTGGCATTGCTTCTGCTGGGATCAGAGTGAATCCTGGCCAAACTGAGACCCGCTTCTGTTTATGTTCCTTTCTAAAACTAATCTCTCTTTTCTCCACTATGCATATTTCCACCTTTGTGCTAATGAAAGTGCTGGATTGTTCCAGGGAATTGCATGGAAAATATCTGTGAGCTTTGGCCATCTCTCTGAAATACTACAGTCGATTTGGTGTTTGCTTTGGCACGTTGCTCTGAAAGATTGTAGAGTGCGGGTGTTTATACGCGTACCGGGAGAGAGGGCTCCTGCTCATTGTGCCTTTGTGAGGCTGCCAGACAGTCTGGCCCCATCTATTCTACTGTAAGTGAAAAGGGCCTCGCAAGCCCTCACTGTGCGCTTGGACCCGGGCTCCACTAAGCATTACACTTGGAAGCGGTTCTGTCAGCTTGAAAAATCATCTTTCTGCCTGAATGTTGTTTACTCCCCATTGTTACAAGTAACATGTAAGATTACTTGTCAGTGGAGAAATTTTTCCTCCTTCCCTTTGTTTCCTCTGTGTACCGGGTGGCTTTGTATACAGTGCATTTTGGTGACCCTCCAGTACCAGACAGCTGCTTCCCCTTTGGGAACAGAGAGAGGATCCTCCGTACTGAAGAATGAGAAGTAATGTGTGAAAATTGGCGGTAAGATGCAACCCTGGTTGAAAGACCTGCATATTGCCCTTGACAAAGGACTTATTTTCCTCCTATAGCCCACCGCCTTCTGAAGAAAGACAAGACAGACGTTCTCAGGCAGAAGACATTTCTGTCTAAACTAGGATGTCTCTGCTCGGTGAGGAGAAATATTGTCCAGCTGAAAGCTCCTGCAGTACCCTTTCAGAAGACGAAGGAGACTCTGACAGCCCGTCGGTGAATTTTCCTGCCTATGAGAAAGCTCGTTCTAGTATCTAATGATATCTGTGAGCTCCTGCTGTAAGTCATGGGCCACAGGACCTGTACTTGACTGGTCATTATAAAGCACTTTGTTACTGAACTTGGAGTCCGAACAGCAGTTTAAAGAACTCGTGTATCTTTTCCTTTTTCTAGTGGCAACAAGCATTTATCTCTCATCCCCTCTTCTGGAAGGAATAGCTGGAAAACACATGTGCATTGATGGGAATTGTCAAGTACTTAGGCCCAACCTGTAGCCCATCTGCCCTTGAGTCCTATCTGCAGTCACACTGAGTATGGGGAGGAAGATGCAAATATTGGTGGAATGGACGATTACAAGCAACCTGCAAAGAAACTTGCCCACTGCTTCTTGAGAGCTCTGTCTCAGCTTTTGTTTCAAGCAGCAGCTCTATTAATTTCAGCAGGGGAGGTACAGTAACTAATGCTTAACAATTAATTTTTTTTGTTTCATCTGTCAAGCTTTGCTGGACAATTTTGCTTTACAAAATCTGTAAGTAGGGAACACTGGTGTTTTCTTTTGTACTGGAGACATGAAGGAATTAAAGGATTCGGGGCTGTAAAGCCTTCATGAATAATTTAGGCTCTGTTTCCAACAAATACTCACTCTGCTACATATGCACTGATGCTGCGCTCAAACACTTGTGGTATCAGCAACAGTGCCAAACCCCTGTGAGCCAAAAGGAAATAGGCTTTTATTCAGTGTCAGACATCAATCTGTTTCCAACCTTCAGGACGTGCTCTTGTCAATTAGGGGCTTCTGCTTGAGAAACCTGGCCTGTTAGCTTGCAACAAAAATAGAGAGGCCAAGGCACATTACCTTTACAATCCCTCCCACAGTACATTGTTCAGCCCAACCAGCCTTGTTCCTCTTACTGTTCTGTTTCATGTTTCTCTTGCAAATAAATATTGCTGTACATACTTAGGGCAATGTACGCAGTCACTCAGCTTCTCCTGCTAAAACAATTGAACCATCTGAGACAGAAATGGCAAGAGTCTTCTCAAGCAAACCAGCCAGTGAGTTTCTCTGGATCTTGGCCTGATGGTTTTCAGGGATTTTCTTGGTATTATAAAGACTAAAGAAAGCCTGGAAATTTATCATTGAGGGCTAGCTTGTATTGGATTCTCTTAGTCCTGCCACTAAATGTAGTGTTCAACCTTTAGGCAGGGATTTTACCCTATTGTAACCTTTTAGGTTGGGGTGTTATTTGCTTTCTTTTTTTTTTTTTATTTTTTGGAAATACTGAAAGCACAGACACTGCTCTTGTAGCAGCGTAAGCAGGCTTGCTTCATCAAGAAGGCACTTTACAAAAGCTCTGCCTAGTACAAATGGATCCTCTAACTCAAAGGCTGTTTCATATTCTGTGCTCCAAGCATTGACCACCCAGCTAGCATCAACAACCAGGAAGGTGAGGAATGACCAACAGGACCCCATTTTAAATTGGGGCTGGGATTAAATGTTTGTTTCCACTTCTCAAAGCACTGTGTCTAACGGTTCAAAATGGTGCTTGCCTGCGTGCCTCCACTCTGCCAGGGCCTGGGCCATGCTTCGGTAAAACTTGTCAGAGGTAAGCTGCTGCTGAGAGCTACATGGCATCGAGTGCAGTCCTCTACATTCATGAAGATAAATGAATTGGGAGGAAAAGCGCTTTTGCTGTGCTGCTGCTATTTCAATGTGAAAGTCAGACCCTGAAATGCTCTGTTCTACTTCAGTAGCTCTAAGAGGAGCCTTTCTCCAGAGGTCTCCGGTACCCAGATTAATTGAAATAACTCCAAAGGGCTCTTTTAAATCTATTTCCCTCCCCCATGTTTGCAGTCTCTTCTTTTTTTTAACTCTCCTGTCTACACCCTCTCTTGAACAAAAAGCTTTAAAATGCTTTTTTGGAAAGGACTTGAATGTAATTCAGATGAAGTTAATGTGAAGTCAGGGTTGATTGCTCATCTCCCTGAAACCACCGGCAGTGACTGAGTGCTGGCAAGTGTGAGAGATGGGAGTTCAAACACAACTGGGAAACTCGTGAGCAAACGGAACAAAGAGTGGGCTGGAGGCTGGGGATCGCCGCTCCCCCTCCTCCCCGTGTGACTTTCTCAGCTCATGCTAAACCCTTTGATCAGTGTCCAGCGCAGGGTTACGTGGCAGCCTGGGCTGGGGCCAGGGATGTATACACGGGCGGAGGCTGTTGTAATCTGCCTGTGCTCTTGATCCACCCTGTACCCTTATTTCCACAAACACCGCCGCACATCACAGTGGGGTGCATCGCTGCCAGTGCTCGCTCCTCCAGCTGAAACACAGAACTACCCCTGCCAAGCACAGCACCCTTTTCCAGAATTTACTCCGATAACAACATTTTGAACAAGCATGCCTGTATTTCGTAACCATTACTCTATTTTTGCCAGGTGCTTTTCTATTTGACTCTGAAATCTAAGACTGTCAGTATGATAGTGTTATTCAGTGCACAGAGTTCATGGCTTTCAGAAGCAACTGCTCTGGGAGAGCTGCGTGGCCAAGCATGGCTAGCTTGAGAAGATGCTGCTCATGGCAAGAGCACTGCCAGGATCTCACCACAGGAAGCACATCCTCCAGGCCACCTACTTTAGGCCAGTATTTTAGCTCCATATTCTTCTAATCAGGGTTTTAGTGCTGGGTTTAGTGGCTATGAAGAACTCTTGAGTCCAAGATGTGTTTGTACGGATGTGCTACTACTATAATTCATACTTAAATGTTGGCATAGTAATGTGCAAAATGAGCTGATACTCTTGAAGATAAAGGCTAACTGGCTCTAAGGTAACGTGGATGGGAATCAGTGGTGCAGGTGCAAGCTGTGACTCTCTTGTGCTTTTCAGTGGCATTTATCTGTGGCCATTCCTCCAGCAGCAGTTGGGAAGAGGGACCTGGTTCCTCCTGTCTGTCTTTGCCATTGTGTCTACTGATAAGTTGCCTCCAGCACAGTGTCACAAGAAGATGTTTTGTGATTGAAGGCTGTCATCAGCAGGCTGCATGTTAGCTCTTATGAAAACCTCTGTTTTATGTTTGTTTTCAGCAAACTTGATATTGGTTCCACTCTTTTCTATTATTTCTACGGGATGGTCAGAAGATTCTAGAGGTTATACCATTCCCTGTCAAAATCCCTCTGGCTAGCTTGTACAGTACAATCTTGCATTGCTGTCTTATTAAATGACACCAGGTTTTCCCAAAGGGTAGACCCACTACCCCTAGCTAGTTGCACAAAGGATGTTGCAACTCTGCAGTTATTATCCTAGTGCAAATGCTGGAACCGGTTGAAGAGGATTTAGAAATCTACCCCTTTTCAGTCAGCCTGCCCAAATTACTGCAAATTATTGGTGAAGTAAATTTTGACCAGACAGATGAAAAAGAGTGTCACAGCATCTCCTCACTCCTATGGGTTTTCTACACAATGTGGCTAAAACAATAAAGGGACAAGTGCTTGGAGCAGGAGGCTGTGAAGCCTCCACAAGCCTCCAGGTGCTCCAGCTCAGAGTCCAGCTGGTGCCACCAAGAGGGGCCAAGATGTGTGGGGGCAATTGCCCGTGGCTTGGGCATAGGTAGTGTCATGTAGTGCGAGGTCCTGGCGGTGGATGCAGAAGAGTAGGTCTGACTCAGTGGCAGGGCTGCTACTTGGTACCCCACAGGACCCCTGCCCTCCCTTCCTGCTGCTTGTGGTGAGGCAGCAGCCAGGTGGGCTCAAACCTGCCCCAGGCAGTGCTCAGCACTGGCTGCTATGCTAGAGCATCCCCTGTGTGCCAGAGCATCACTGTGGTACTCTGGTGTGGCTTGGGAGTTACAGCCATAACAGTCCTCTGTTGTAGATGAAGATAATATATTTGATGCTCAACTGGGAAATGATCAGTCTCTTTGTACAGGGTAAAAGACAAATCTGTAAGAGTGTAGGGCACCTTTATGCCTATTTACTTATTACTGTATCCACCCTGGAGACTGTGGTACCCCCAAGGCTGCATTAGGACACAGGACAAAAGCCCAGAGCTGCCTCCTCGAGAGTGCCCCTGAACTTGATGTCACACCTGGCGTAGCCCACAGGTTGCTCAGCAGTGTCCATCAACCCCAAAGATGTGGGCACAGATGTGGCCCTTATCATGAGTCTGAACTGCAAGACTGCCCTGAGGTGAGATGCTGCGGTGGGTACAGCTTGAGGGACAAATGGATCTGGTTTAGGAGAGCCACCTGTCTTTAAGATGATTTTAAATGTTCACATTTTTTATGCAGCATTTTGGAACGTTTCAGCTACTCCCATTTGGAATTCAATTCCTCTCCCTGTTAATCAATAGCAGGCCTTAACAAAACAATATCTCACAAGAGACACAAGCACACAGTGCTGAACAAAGCAAAACAGCCACTGGCTTACAGCAACAATTGCTGCTACACAATGGGTTTTCAAAGCTCAGTATATATTTTGTCCCTAGTGGGAAAACCATAACAAGACTGAATTAGTGGCTAGGCTTGCCAAAGGGAGAAATTAAAGTGTGATGGCTTGTCTGACACCTTGAAGTACCTTTATTTATTTTGGGGGAGAGGACAGTGTGAGGAAATAAGATGCCTATTAGGGAGAACTATTTTCTGTTGCTTTCTGAAGCGTGCAGTGGTTCTGCATGCCTGAGGGCTTGGTCCAGGTTTGGGATCAGCAGTACTTTCTGGTGAGAGGGTTCCTGAGGAGCACTGGAAGGCATGGAGGTGCTGACCATGAGGTTGGGGAGGAGCAGGGATGGGGCAGGGTAGGAGTGTGGCTTTCAAGGGGAGATGAGCTGGGAGTCCCTTATCCCTGCTGTGTAAGCTCAGGGCTGGTTTGCAGGTGGCTGTTTGGTGAGGGAGAGAGAAGAGGGAGAGATTATGTGAGAGCAAAGCAAATTCCCTTCCCTGCACATGGTCACCTCCAAGCTTGCAAACTTAACTGCTCGTCTGTGGATCTTGACAGCTCCTTGCTCTGGCACTAATGGGCTTCAGGATCTCCCAGTGAGCTGTAATCGCCTTGGTTCAGGGCTCAGCTTGCACCTTTACAAGCACCTTCACCCCTTGCTGTTAACCTATGGTCTCCTTTATTCGGCAGCTAAGCTTGTAAATTCATGTAACCAAATAGCTGCACTGTTAACTGCCGGCATGAAAGTGAACAACACATCCATCTTCCAGTGCCCAGCCAGCAGCCTAATGACAATCCTTGCCGTGCTTGCGGGTACCTTTTCAGACATAACTAACTCTGGCACTCCAAAAACAATTGTTTCAGTGCTTGCACGGGCCATGCAGCTTATCCAGGAGTGAGGTTGCCCAGGCAGAAGACTTCCCATCGATGGCTCCTGTGCTCCAGTGCCCTGTGCCACCATCACCCCACCATAGTCTGATGGCTGGTGAAGGAGACCTTCACCCTGCTGGTGAGCTCTGCCTCATGAACCAGAGCAGGAGTGCACTTGCAGTGGTTTTATTTTGTGTTGTGACGCATGTTTGACATGTATCTTCGAAAAGCCATGCCACAGTTTCCCTGTCCCTAGACTGAGTGTAATTTCCTGAAGTAAAGCACCACTGGGAGGACAGTTGCTAGTGAAACACTAAAAAGTGCTGAGGTTTCCTGGCCTCTCTAGTGCTTGCCAAAATGTGTGGCTTGAATCCCCTAGTCTTGAAATTAATCTTAGCAAGGAGGTCATCTGAATGCAAACCAGGTTTTCTACAAAACGAGCTAATTTCATCTTGGTGAGGCAGGGAGGTACAGTGCTCATTGACAGTAAATCCTGCAAGCTCCGAGGAAAGCATCAGTGCAAGCTCCTTCCCCTGCTTCCACCACAGAGGAGGCTGGGCTGCAATTTCACCGTTTGCTGGAGACCCCACACAGGTGCTCAGCAGGGCCCACTGCTGATGAGGAACAGGGCTTGGCTGCCTCTGCTGCTGCTTGTCTTACTAGCTGTTATCGTAGGGGAAAAAGTGCGGCTCTCTGTCTGCAAATAACTTAGACCTGCCATTGGCAGAGATCTGATGTGTTCTCTTCCTTGCCCCAAAGCAATCACAAGCAATCAAAGTTGGAAGCACGTGACCTGGCAGAGGCTGAACGGACATTGCTTTTTGTTATTTGCTGGATGCTTACCTGGTGCAACAGGCACTCTGAGAGAATTTCTTAATTAACCAGGCTCCGTCCGGGGTGGCACACAAACACCGCCAATGGGCATTATAAAAGTGTACTTATTGCACTTTGGGTTAGGAAAGGGCCCGGCGTAGTTGTAAAAGCCGTCTTGGAGGAAGGGAGAGAAGGAGTCTGGTCCCTAGTCTCCCCTCCAAAGGCTGTTGTCTTTATGTTAAACATCGCTGGATCTAACCTTGGTGGAGAGTGAGTGGAGGTTTAATTTGAGCTGCCTTTGAAAACAATTTTGAGCAATGCACAGCAAGATCTCAGGGAAACAATGTTCATAATCTATATCCTGCATCAAATCGCATAGACACCGCACTCCTGCCCCACCCCCAAGATTAGCTGCAGTCACCAGGAAGCAGCTGGTGTCACGTGAACCCTTGTGTTCATCACTCGCTAGCTTTTACACAGTTACAGAGTTTTTCCTAGTTAGTGAGCATCCCCTACTTGTCACCTTTGCAGCAGCAGCAGGAAACTTCTCATACGTGGAGCCTGATCCAGTGTATTTTATCATGCACAGTTCTTTCGGACTTTAGCAAGCGGCTTGCTTCATGGCGCGTGGTAGAAACATGTTCCTCAAGAAGTGGACTGTCTTCTGTCCTTCCTCAAAGAGGGTGGGGAATCTACTGCTCTGCTGGATATCTGTGTACGTCATCCAAAGCATACAGGCTATGATACACAGCCCTTTGATTTAAATAGCAGTTATTAGGGATTTTGCCAAGATAGGTAGTAATACTGAGTAAAGAGTGTTTGACGATTAGCCTTCCTATCCATTAACTCCAGGTTGCTTTCAGCTTTTAATTCACTCTACATAAATTAATGCACCCCTTTCCCTTATTCCTTCGGAAAACAAACAGCTGCATCTCCTTCCAGTCTGGATTTGGGAATATTTGAAAAGTGCGATTAATTTCTGCCACAGAGGAACTTTTCAGGACAAAACAGCTCTTCAAGTTGTTTAGTTGCCGCAAGACATATGAAAAAGTTGGTGTCAGGGCTTTTTGTAATTATTTAGAGTGTTAAGTAATGCAAACTGATAGAAATATAGTTGGGGAGTGGGGAAGGTACTCCCCTGCTGTCCCTCTGCTCTTGCAGGTTTTACTCAGACAGACTAACTTTGCTTTCCCCAAGGCAGAGACCTTTATCCTCTCTTTTTGACTGTTTTACTCCCTTTTTCTCTAGGGAAGGTGGGGTAGGAAATGAATAATTTCTGCTTTCCTTCTGTTTCTTCATCTCTGACGGTGTCTTCACCAGAGAAGAGGAGAAAAACAATGCCAGGACCCTGCTCATTCTTTACTGTTTTCCCTTTCCTTTCTCATCACCAGAAGACGGAAGAGGGAAATGATGGTAGGCACTCAATATCCACTCATCTTTTTAATCCAGCTCTTTAACTGCTTTTGTTATCCAGTAGCATGACAGTCTTTGGCTCATTATTTACTGGCTGTTTAATTTAAATGTATACCCATCAGGGAGCCAAAAGATCCAGTCTTAGACCTCTTTCTCATGATTTGCTTAACCACTCTCTAAATTATTTATCATGGCTCAGAACCGACTGGAGATTTTTTCATTTTTTGTTTTTTCTTCTTTAAGCTCTGTGATTTGATCCAAAACATCTGTAAAATATCATGACTGACCTTCCATCTGGGCAACAGCTCAGCTCTGTCCTGGGACTGGATAGTGTCAAGTGCGTGAGCTCCGTTTCAAAAGCCTAAAATTCCTGACATGGTGAAATTCTTTTCTTACATATTTGTTGACAGAAGGCGGGCAGGGAAGGAAAGGGAAGGGAAAGGAAGGGAAGACAAGATCAAGATGCTACATCACTGGACCAGAAGTGAGTGGAACATCTTGTTACGGAAATGGCCACAAAAATGCTCCTCCCTGCATTAGAAAATTAGCTATTTAAAGCAGGATCCATTGCCAGTCCTCTTTGCCACTGTTATCATTTAGATGTGGCATGTGTAAATAGTATTTCCTTATGAAAGAAAACTTCCAGTGATGACAGCACTCCTCTGGCCATGTCCTGTCCCAAATGGGAGAAATTGGCTTGACCCCGGAACTCCCTCTGAAGAGAAAACCCAGAATTTGTGTTTTGTTTTTCCTCTAAAACTTTAGACGACTGGATTTTGACCCCTAAATGCCATCAGAGTGGCACAAATCGGGCACAGTTTCTAAGATGTGTTTGGGCACTGGAGTCACATAGGACAGCACTCATGTGAAAGTAAAAATACATGGAGCAAATGAACAAAACTATATTACTTAGAGCAAAGCCCACTTTCCCTTCAGATCTCTATAATCAAAGTGGCAATATGTGCTTTAAAACAGTTCTTCAAAACAGATTGCTTTACCTTTACCAATGTTAGTGAGCAAAAGTCCTTTTATTCTTGGCTAATCACAGTTCCTAACTTTTCAGGGGGTGGAGTCACATCTTTAAAAAAAATAGGAGTTATCAAACACACAGAGATGCAGACGTGCCTCTTTATGTTTTGTTAACTGTGTTCTGCTTATGTTTTTTCCTTTTGTCAGTCTTCATTTTTGATTTTCCAGGGAGATTAACCCACGCCCGGCTTAAGCACCCTCAAACTTTTCCTCAAGTTGAGATGCACATCTGGATCCCAGCTCTACAGCTTGAGCCCTTTGCTGTTTGTTATTGTTTGCATTGCTTCAGGCCCCACTTAGGGATTGTACAAAGTGTTCTTTTAAAAAAAATAAATATTGAAGTGTCCATACAGCATTTTAGAGAAGCACACTCCTTCTGTAAGGTGCTGTAGCCTGATCGTTACAGAAGCACAGAAAAGAAACTTTGAGAACATGTAGGGCACTGGGGTTTCAGGAAAAAAGGGTTTTTACAATATTAGGGGCTTGGAGTTACATTTCCATGTAAGCCCCCGTACCAAGTGAAGGAAATCCACCAGACCTTTGACGAGCATTCAGATGTCCTATGTAAGGGAACCTAAAGATCTCACTTGTCACAGGGATTGGATGAGATTTAGATCAGCTAAGCCTGGCTTTTAGAGGTAGGGATCTCATCTCGTGCTGACTAATGAGTCCTAGAAGAGAAAGAGTTGTTGAGCAAGCCCTTACTGAGCCCTGAAGGCTGTGGAGGCGTGGCAGAGCTGCTGGAGATGCCGGAGGTATGGATCGTCTTCTTGTCTCTCCTATATTTATCCCCCTGCCCCAAAACTTCTTGGTTTATTTTTATTGGGATTTTCTTCAGATGAACCCTATTAAACGCATCACTAGCGCTGAAATTTGCCGATGCCAATAAACCCATCTGTTTTATTAACTAAGCGGAGTCTCTGGAGTGTTTCTCACCGGCTGAGGCATGAGCAGCCCTTTCTGCCGTCTCCAGCACTGTGTGTCAGCTCCCCGAACAATGGGAGGGGACCCAGGAGGTCGCTGGCAGGAAGCGCCGCTTCCCCTGGATAATTAACCGGCTGGGAGACTGAGGAATGAAGATAGCACATGAGACACACACAGTATGAACTGCTGAAACAATAAACAAACAAACCAACGACCAGCACTTCCTTTTCTTATATTGTTAAGGCTGCTTCCTTAACTCAGGTTGCCCCAAACCCACCCCTCAAAAAGCAGCCTTTTAGGCTCAGTATTTCTTAACCTCTTCGCTGCCAGTTCTTGCTGTAGGCATAAGCCAACATTTGCCCAGATGATGACCAGTGCAGGGCCTACTGCTCCTCCTTGGGTCTTGCAGGAGAAACAGGAGATCCCCGTTTCTGAAAGTGATAAAAGCACTTTTACCAAAAATGGAATGACAGGGGGACTTAGTTTGGCTGTAAGGCTGCATGGCTGTAACACCTCATTACTACTAGAACCTACCCATGTAGGTACCAGTATCCAAACTGGTGGGTGACTCAATCTAGGCCTTAAAATGTTGTTTTTCAGAGAAACTGGCTTCAGAATCAAGACCTGGAGGAAAACTGGATCAGGGTTTTGTGGTTCAAACCCAATTCCTGTATCAGCTCTGCAGCCATCCTCCGAAGTGCTGTTGTTTCACCATCTCTGTTAGAGGGGGCTCAGCTGTGACACTGGTACTCCCTATCCTCTGTGCTGGTGAACATCTGACTGTACGCCTCCACCGAGATCTCCTCTGACTCCAGGGTGGACTTCTGCCCATGGCCTGCTGCCCTGTCCAAACCACTCTTTAGGCAGGTTGCCATTTTGTTGGTCTGACTTGTTAACTCCAGAATTATGAAAACAGAAATTGGGCAGTGGCAACTCCCCCTCCACCTGGGTAACTTTTGCAGATGTCCCACTGAAGAGCAGATGGGGATTGTCTTTGGTTTTATGCACAGATCGTCACATGCGTATTTCATCCTGTGGAGGCTGGTGGTAGCAGTGCTCAGGAGCGGTGGTGGGGATGTGGTCCCACATTCATCACATGCTGATACCAGGTGATGGATCTTGCTCTGCTGTGTCCTCAGCAAAACGCTGCCAGGGGAGGCTACAGCCAGGGATGGTTCAGGAGAATTGGGCTGTAGTTGGGAAATCATTTAAAGAGGTGCTGGTATTTCTCCCTGTCAGCCTGCAGATTGGGAGGAAGGCAGGACCAACCGTGGGCCATCCCTGGACTGCTCACCATCCTCTCCCAGCAGTACCAGTAAAGGCTGTCACAGGGCAGGTCCTGTCTGCTCTTGAATGCTCCCAGCTGACAGCTTATTTGTTATTACTTTAAATACCCACTGTTTGTGTTAAGCACAGCAAGAAGTCTAGTAAACCGAAATGGTGACATTTAAAAAATGAAGTCTCTCAAGTAGATGTTTAATCTTTCTAATAAGGAAGTTATCTGCTAAATACCAAGTTTAACAGTTATGTAATAAGTCCATATCAAAACACAGATAATGACCGGTGGGCTATGGTTTAGCAATTGGTATTTAATTAACCTATAAAGGCTTTCCTGCTTAATCCAAATTACACTTCTAGTCCACAGACTGTTTAAGGTGCAGTGCCGGAAGTGCTGTCAGTAAGACAGTTGTTTTAAGCCCTGTGACACCTGGGGCTATGCGATGGCTTGAGCACAGTGTGGCTTTCTGCATGGGAGGACTCCTCCTGGACACGTCAAGCTGTGTTGGGGCCTCCCTTCTGCCTCCTGCACTGCCCTTCCCAAAGAGAAGCTGTTGCTGTTGTCATCCTGCCTGCCTCTTCCTCCAAAGTCCTCTCTGGCGGTTTTGTGCCCTCACTGGAGCATGGTTATGAAATCCGCTGCACCAAACCCAGTGCCCATCCCTGAGTGCCAAAACAGGGTCCAGCTTTGTCACATCTTAGGGGATCCATCACTCCTTTTAAAAGAAGGAGGTCACATTTGAAAGAGCAGAAGGTCTTAATCCTGGATTGGGGTTTTGGGAAAGTCAGGGCATAGTGCAAAATAGAAGCGTGTTAATCAGTGAAAATGTAAGTCTTTGCCTTGGAACAGGCAAAGAAGAAAAAAGTAAACAGAAAGTCCCGGGGGCTGCCCGAGCGATCATGTAGACAAGGTGAGGCACAGAGTGAAAATCTTCACTGCTTCCTGTGCCTCTAGGGGAATAAAAGAGAACAGGCACAGGATGCCACACGGAGGAATATTGAAAAACAGTTACAGAGACTAGGCAGCATGATAGGAAACCTGCCACCATTGTGCATTATCATAGAAATGAAAAAGATTCACTGCCTCTGCCACAGACACGGCTGGATGCCTTTCAGCTCCACTCAGAGCTGGAGCTCCAGCAGCACCACCAGCCATGACCAGCCCCCCACACCACCCTGGCTCAGGTCCTCTGCTGTCAATCAGGAATCAAGTACCTGGACAAATGGTGGATGGTGTGGAAGGGATGAGGGAGGGCTGATCCTGCTGCTCTCCCATGACCTATGTCTGATGTGGGTTTATGGCATACTTTGCTGGGAGGGGTGGGAGTGGATCCTTGGAGCACAGCTCTTCCTCTTGGGGAGGTCAGCCTCCCTCTAACTGAGAAACACTTCTCTCCGGCAGGTTTCCATTCTTAGTCCCTGGTATATTTTGGCATGATTCAAGGCTCAATGAAGTGTTTTTGAAGCCTTTTCTTTTCTATTGCCAAAATCCCTCTGTATCACAGTGTGTGTCTCCACAGGATGGAGTCAAGTGGAGACACAATGGATTTGCATGTCCAAGGTTCAGCCAGAAGGGAAAGAAATGAGGAACAAACTCTCCCTGAGCGCAAGTCCTTCAATTTCAAGGGGTTTGTAACACCCAGCATCAGTCCCCTGAAATCTGCAAAGCAACACTATGTTCAACCAACTGCTGAAACCCGAGGTAGAAGACTGGTGCTGTGAGAACAGCTTTGAAAGGAGTTGGGAAGGAGCACGTGTGCTGATATGTCAAGGAGATACTGTAAAAAATAAACAAATTCCTGTTTTCATGTTGTGAATCAACACTTCCACCTAAATCTCCCTGCTAACTGATTCATTACTGCATGTCATGCTAACAGCAGGCTTCTGCTATATGTCTCTTTTCACAGTGTTAAACAAAAAGCTGGGTTTTACAGTTTAAATAAAATATCTTTATTTGGTATAGAAAAGATAGGATATGTACTATTTAGGACTTTACATACAGCATGGATGAATCATGCAGGAGGTGATGGAATTTTTTTTTTAGGCAGCAGCAGTCCTCCTTTGCCCTCTTTGCAAATGCTCAGTGATTCCGTACAGTGAAGTTGCTCTGAGAGCCTTAAGGAACAGCACAAGTAGACATGGAAACCAGCTCCCTGTTCTCAGAAGACCAAAACACAATCCCTGCCTGGCTGTGGCACTGAAAATAACATAACAGTGCTTTCATCAGGAGCCCCCAGCTTCTCAAAACCCCCTGCATGCTGCGCTTGAGAGACTCCTAAAAGTAGAGAAACTTTATTTGCAGTCACTGGATTGGAAAGGCAGATGTTTTCCTTCCTTCCTCTCTCTGCTGTCTAGTCCTTGTCAGTTTAGTTAACATCCTGAGTCCATGTGAGACAGTGAATGTAGTCACTCAGGGAACTGCTAGGGTAAGGGGAGCCTGCATATTCTGCCACCAGTTTTTCCAGCCCTTGCACCTCTTACTGAAGAGTGGAAAATGCTCCCAACTTTGTACATTGAAAGACATAATGACACAGGCTGTGCCAGTGGGGAGAAGCTTGCATGCCTGTAAACCTGATGGGATGGCTGAACAGGAGGGTATAATGTATAATGAAAATTGGAAAATGCAGCCAGGAGGTGCATGTGGATACCTGCCCCATTTCCAGCTGTAGGCAATGAGGCTGTCCTGAGTGCTTCATCTTTGTCTTGTGCTGCCTTCCTGTCCTGTTCTCCAGTGATGGTGAATGCCAAGACCAGGATACTTATGCCAGGCCCAGGGCATAGGAGAGCACGGGGCCAGTGTGGTATGCAGGTTGTTGCTCCTGGGAAAAATGATTGCATTCTGGTGCTCCTGGCCCCTCCCTGAACCCTGAATGGGTTGTCTGCTGTGGACCTCTGAAGCAGTGGTGACACCAGCCGAAGGACCACGTGTCTTCAGAGGAATATGTAGACAAACATAGAACTTGCCAGAGATGATACACCTGCAGACTGGGATGCAGGAGAGTTGTCAGAACTGTGTACGCTGGAGGATGAGTTCAGCTTCGTTCTGCTGTGTGTATGACAAGAGCATGGTGGTGGGCAGCAGAGAAAGGAGACAGAGGCAGGAGATGAATGCTGCATCTTTGTAGCGTTCTCCCCCATGAAGACACAGCTTGATTCAACTAATGGCAGTAATTAGGGATAATGCATTGGTATGGATTCCAGATTTCCTTTATAATTAGCCCCAGGAAGCTGATATTTTTTTCTACCTACAGTAATGTCTCATATATGTGGTGATAATTTCTTAACTTTTTCTTCAGGTCTGAGGGGTTTTTTCTTTTTTTTCCCTTCTCCCCTCCCCCCCTAGTTTCAAGACAAAATTTGACTCTCTCCATTCCTAGATAAATGGGTCATCACTGATGGAAATAGCTCCCTTGCCACCTTTTATATCTATGAGCTGATAAAAAGGATGTTTTGGGATCCTGGCCAAAAGCGGCCACTCATGGTCCATAAAGTTACTGTTAATAACTGCTCTTCTGAAGGTGGAGGCCAAAGGTGGCATGAGAGTGCTAAGTAGCTTGGTGATAGCACTGATAGAATTAGAAACAACTCAGGGACTTGATGTTGTTAGTCCTCAAAACACATCTTAGATGAAAATTTTTATAGTTCCTGTTTTCCTAATTGGAAGATTAGCCAGGGCTGCTAAAGGAGAATTTAGGCTCAGATCTGGCAATTTATGCCAATTAATCGTTTGCTCAGAGTGCTAATTCCTTATCTGAATGAGCATTAATGCACCTAGAACTGAAATAAGACCAGTCAGGACTCTGCTCCTCTTTTGCTGTTTGTCTCTGGCCCCAACCAGTTCACACCAGCCATGTCCAGCAACAAGGATATATATTTGTTATTAGCAGAGGTAGGTGGACATTTGCTCAGTGGCTGAGTCTGTACTTCTCACAGGATATCCTGGGATAACTTGCAAGTTTATGAATTTCCTAAACTTTAGGTTTAGTACACATATTTGTATTTAGTCTCAATTTGTGGATTTTTACTATAAATTTTTATAATTAGCATCTGAATCTGCTTGTCATCTTGGTCTTTGCACTGTCTAGTGGCAGTGAGTTCCACAGTTGAACTTGGTGCTGTGTGAAAATATACTTCTTTTGCTACTTTTTACCCTGCAGCTTGATGATTTCTGTGACAACCCCTATCTTTTGCATTGCAAAGAATAGTGAGCAATATTCCTCACTGAGTTTTTAAAAGCACTTCTGGTAATCATTCTTGAAACCCCTCATGATTTTCTTCAATCACATACCTCCTTTTTCAAGCTAAAGAGCCCTACACTGTTTAATCTTATACACCAGCTATATCACTGGTGATAATACCATACTAAGAACTAATAAATTGCCCAAACAGACCAACAGAAAATTTCCAACCCTGTTCCACAGAAGCCACATTCAAGACAGAAGGAGATGCATCAGAAAATGTAACTGAAGTTTCTCTTGAAAATGACTGCCTTAGCACAGGATAATGTATTGCACGTTTTGGGAACCACAGTTTTCACTGCCAATTCAACAGCACAGAAATCTGAGCATCTGTCCTAAAATTGTTACCCAAATTAAATATTTCTGAGCACGGGCCTTTTAGTGGCAAGATCTGATACAAGAATTAGTATTTTCAAGTGTTTCATATGATACATGCTCATGAGAACAAATTACACGTGTTACACCTACAAATACCCATGGCCATGTATTTTTAATTTAACGCAGATACTGATGTCAGTAAGCAGAAAGACAACACAGATGCTTTGGGTCTCAGACCCAGATGTTTTGGTCGCTGTGACAACACCTGTGCTGACTCCGTTGGCAGCAGTAGCGGCCCCAACATGACTGCTGTCGTTGCACAGCCCTCTGAGGAGCAAACAAGCCTGGTCCTCCCGCAGCAGGGACCTGGGCAGCAGCATGAGTGAGATGCAGAGGTTTTTCTCTGTTACAAAGTTACCTCAGAAGCTCAAGGGAAAGCATAAGTGAAGTTGCTAATATTTTACTCCCTTTGTTCTCTGAAAAGCAAGGGGAAGAAGCACAGAGCTTGTTGTTGCATACAACAAAGTAGGTGTGGTATTCTGGCTTTGTACTTCCTCTCTATTTACATTAGAATTTTGGAACATGAGAGAAGGGTCAGAGATGGAGACATCCCCGTTGGGCACCTGTGCCAAAGGATGGAAGAAATGGCAATGGCTCAGAAGTTTTGGCAACCAGCAATATGGGGAATTCATCCAAACTTACAGTCCCCTGCGTAACCAAATCTTTCACAGAGTCACTGGAGTGATTTGTTTTCACACTTGTTCATAAGGATCAGTTATTTTTTTCTTTCAATGACTTTGCAAGTATACCTTAAGAAAGGAAGGATGAAGGTGGAGAAACACTTGAAATAAACTAGTTATAACCACTTCTTTTTTATTTTTGTGTTAGTAAACCTTTTATTTCAGTCTCGATGCATTATATTTGCATGAACGCAGGTGCCAGGCGGTGCTGTTCATACGTATCTTCCAGAGAGAATCAGTGTTTGATGATTCGGTGAGGTGCCAGTGCTTTGTTAAAATTCTCTAGGTACAACTTGGGACTTTTCTGTAATCAAATGAGTAGGTAGAGGATACCGGGTTTTGTTTTCAGTTGGTTTTTTTTTTTTTTTCCACAAGCAGGCAGTTATTACTGCTGAGAAGATGGGAGTTATAATGCAAATGGTAAAATATAGATGATGACTGTATTACCAAGAAGCAGAAAAAAACAATCAAATGGAAAAGAGAAGTACTAAGACAAATGTCTCGACAAGGTCAAACTGCATGCTAAAGGAGCTGTGAGTCCACTATGATGCATCACACCCAACCCAATTAACAAGGTTATTTAAATTTGAAAAATTCTTGGTTCAGTCAAAATTTGACTGAAAGCATTTGACAAAAGGTGGCCATTAATGATTAGCAACAGAGAGCAGGAAGAAATATGTATATATATTTTCCTTGTCAGTAAAGCATTTTCCAGTCATAAGAGTGTCTTGTGCTGCATGCTGATCTCACAGATGGTGCAGTAAATCAGGGCTAACTCTGAAAGTGTCAGTGGAATTATCTTTGTGTAAATGGTATCCGAATTAGTCCCTAGCTGTGAAAGACAGAGATTGCCTTGGGGTGTAAACCCAGATAGAACTAAAGTTGATTTTTCTCTTTTTTTTTTTTTTCCCCTTGGAGTCTGACTTTGTGGCTTTGAGCATCTTGCATAATTCTTTTGCTTTGGTTTCCTCCCTGCAAAGTCAGCTGATAGTTCCAGAGGAGCTCTTGAGTAGAGAACTTTGATTATGGAAATTGCTATGGAAATGCTTGTTTATTACCGTTAATGGAAGTAATATAATACATTAGAAAATTTTAGCTCAGCCAAGGGGTTTGGAAGGCAAAGGGCACCACAGATTTACCGGGAGCTGTTTTTTTAACTACTGGCTATTATACCATAGGATGAAGAGAACATTCAGCTTTAAGGGAAAGATACCACTCAAGAGTGAAGCAAAGAACACAATCTTGTGGCCGCATGGGTAAGTGTTCAAAACTCCGGACAAATTCCTTGTGACTTGCATGTGAATTTGATGTCAGATGGTAGCGACCACAAGACCTTCTTTTATATCTCTTTGGCTTATATTAAATTTGACGGTGTTCTGTAACATCTTAGTAGACATATAGGATTTTGACGTCTTCTCTCTTAAGGAGAGACCATGGGCTTATATAGCCTATTGCATTATTTCCCTTTCCCTCATTCCTCTTCTAAAAGACACTCCTAACTTTGGGTTAATGTTCTTGAGGTGCGGGGTCTGTATTGGTTGTCTGTACAGTGACAGGAATATTCATTAAAGCAATTGGGCATGTTACCACGATAATCTTATCTGAGTTTGAGACAAGGGATGCTCACGTACGAAAATCCTACCTGTGTACTTCATAGGGGCTGACGTGCTGCCAGAAGGGAGCAAGCTGGCAACCTAGCAGCAGTTATAGATCAAAGACAGAGAGTGATATTTTCCTAATGTTTCAAATAAATAATCAAGGGCTAAGTAACGGAAAAGACAGCTTCTGAATTTACGCAGTTTCCGGAAATAAAAATGCAGAAGCCTGCTCACCATGAAAGCGTCCTTCAGCTTTCTAATAGAGGAGGCTGGGATGAGCCAACAACAGAAGGTTCCTGGCCTTTAGCTTGACTCTGAGCATTGAAAGTGGGATTAGTTTTACCTAAATGTGGCCATTTAAAAGCCAAGTATCTGGCCTCCTTCCACAATCAGTGGAGGAAAAGGTGATGTATCCAACCTCTGTCTCTGAGCTGTAGAGGCTGTCTAACCTAGTTAGACCAGATACTAACTTGCAGACAGCTAAAATTAGCAAGATGAATTGCTCTTTTACTGCTTCATATGTTTAACAAATTGCACACTTTCCCCACAATTGTGTATAAGTCTCTTGTTTTATGGGGAAAGAGGAAAGTGAGGCTGAGATGAACTGAATTCCCCAAAGGCAGTTAGCAACAGAACTGAGATTAAAACATATGCGCATCTGACTCCAGCTTTCCCTGCTCCTCCTTGCTCCTCCTCCCTTTCAGATTATACTGCTTCCCAAGGATGACAACTAACTAGTCTCCATGCAGGAAACCATTTACTCTTGTCCTTATGGGCAAGAAGGAGGGTCAAAAAATATGGCTGAGTGGACAAACACAGCCAGCTCCATCAGGTAGGTTCTGAGATTTGGGGTTGCTAGTGGGAGATACAGGGCTTCTGATCAAACTCTGCTAATTTCTGTTTCCTAAAGTTGGGTGGCAAGTTTCAGAAAATTGGGTTTGTGAAGAAATATGCTGTGATTTACCTGCCTCGCCTGACTACAGCATTGCATTGTTGCTGTTGCTCTCTTTGCCGAGCATATGGAAGCTGAGTGCTCCCTGGCTAGTATCCAGACATCCAAAAGTTAAATTGATGGGAATTGCCACGAGGGTTTGAGCTAATGGGAGACATAAAGAATGAAGCCTGTTCTATTTTTGCTTGTTGCTTTTCTTATGAGAGTTTTCTTCACAGAACAAACCTAGATACGACTGCATGCAGCATATTTCTTCTGCGTCTCTCCCCCCGGGGATGACTTACGCAAAGTTGTGATCTGTTTTGCTGTTCCAGCCCATTGGGCTCATCAGTTTATTCAACTGACTTTTTAAATGACCCTATTTTTCCACACTTTGGAAAAAGTGGCAAGAATCTAATTGCACTTCTGGGCATGAGGTGTATTGTCAAGGCAGCAAGATGAAGGGAGGGGAGAACTCTGTTTCTCAGAAGGGGAAGAACTTGCTGGGCAAACCCATTGGGGTGGCTTGGGTGGTTTGCACATCATTCATCAGTATACACGATACGCTTTAAGCCACGTAGCTGGTGTCTGCACAATCCGGTACAGGATGCTTAGTGGTTGCTTATCCACAGGGACAGATGTTACAGAGAAGCTTAGACATGCACCTGTAGTTAGATTAAACATTCAAGGGCCTATCTTCTTGAAGCCATTAGAGCCTGGGGTCCCTCTTCACAGACTGCTGTATATGAACTCTCTGGACCAAACTGTAGATTAATAGCTCCACAGATGGAGAAATATGTTTTTTTCCTAAATCGCGGTTCTGTTTCATTTTTATGTTGCTTGCCTGATTAAATTTTAGAGCTCTCTGAATTTTCTTTTTATATGCAAAGTGAAACTAGAAATTTTTACTGTTGTATAGTTTTGAAAGTTTTTTTTTTTCTTTTTGCCATAAGCAAAACTCAGGAAATCAAAGGTGATTCATCTCTAAGCAGGAAATGATTTAAACCAAACAATGCTTTTTGATTTATGATAATGAAAAAGATTGCAGAGTGATGGCAGGTCAGATGAAAACTCACACTGCAGCAATTTTTATGATAAGTATCATTATATTCATGCACTCAACTAATTCTTCCCTATCAGCTTTATTTGTGGGTTTTATTTATTTTAAAAGTTTTTATTTAGGGAATTTATTGGCAGGGAGTGATTGACAGCTTTGGAAAAAGAAGTCTGCAATTCAGAGAATGGATATAAAATTTCCTCATGCAGCCCTGCCAGTAGTCCTCAGCTAGTCAGAACCACAACAAAAGAGTAAAAGAACATGAGAGCATCTTTCTGTGGTCAGATTAAAAGTCTGGCCTGGTAATTTTTAATCAACTCCTTTTTGATTTTTAAACTAAATAATGTATTTTACTTCTCTTGTGGATTTATAACTGCTGGAAGTACTTCTCTGTCATGTCATGCTTTTCATCTGTTTTATTTTTTTTCCCCGCACCATAAATTTACACAGCTTTTTGCTTATTTAAGCTTAGCTTTCATGAATCTACTTGACTGCAGGAGCCAGAGTTTTAAGAAATGGGTCAAGTACAGTGAGACTGGAGATGAAGCAGCACCAGGATTTTTTTTTTTGTTGTTGTTGTTTTGTTTTCAGAAAACTCATTCATGAAACATCTAAACCATGCTGTACTTAACGTCGGCTGCTCCAAAGACTCATAGCTGGATTTTATGTTTAGAACAGAGAATCTGCAAAAAAGTAGGTCTGGAAAGGCCTAGTAATGTCATCTAATTCCCCTTTATAAGACAAGATTCCTGTGTTATTGTGCCCTTCCTCGGTCCTCTCTTCCTTACACTAAACAACCACCGTCTTCCTCTCTCCTCTCACAGACCTTCATTCCTAGACCTCTAACCATTCACCCTAACCTCCTTTCAACTCCCTTGGCTTGGCATACACCTCTATGGAAGCATGGTGCCCAAAAATGGACCTGCTGTTTCTTCAGAGAGGGCATCATGCCCAGGTAAGTGCTGCAGGGAGGGGATGGACTATTTCTCACTTCTTACTAACAGAACCTCTCTGCTCACCCCACAGTGACATTTCACTTTGGCTGACAGCAGGGCTGTGTCATGTGCCCAAGCCATGCTTGAGAACTGTTTTAGCTCTGTGCCCAGCCCTCCACGCAGAGCTGCTGCCCTGCCAAACAGCCCCTACTACCTGCTCCTACCTAAGGGCAGCATTTTGCACTCACCTCTCCTGAATTATGTCTTTGTCTAGATTGAGCCCCCCCACCTGGGTACATGGCTGTCCCATACCTCAGCTGGGAGACCTTTGGGTTTCACCTTGACCCTTTGGGGACAATGTGACACAGTACACAGGAGTATCAGAGATTTGTCTGACCACAACCAATATCTTAGTTAAAAAAACCCCAACCAACCAACCAAACAAAAAAACCTGGAGGCCCTGACCTCTCTCTATACCTTATCTCTTTTGCACCTGGGCAGTACTATAGAATAAAATTTCTTTCTTCTCCAACAAACTGTGCTTCCAAGTAATGACCAGTGACTTGCTTTTCCTAAATCTGCTTGTACTCTGGACTTGTGTCTCTTTAGCCATGCATTCAGCTGTTACAGCTTCTATTTAAGTCAAGCTTGCTCCACCTCTTCATGTGGACTCAGTTTATAATTAAGAGCACTGTACTTGATGTCTCTGGACTGCTGTCCTGTCGCCTTTTAGGGACAATCCTCCATTTTTTCTGGGCCAGCCTGTCTGGAGTGCACTATAGTCATGTTTCTCAAGCATCTTGGATATGTATCCAATATGTCATAAGAGATGGAGTTCATTGGCGGGTACCGACATATTTCACTCTACACAATAACTTCAATATGCTTGTCAATTTTTCACTTCATGCACAGTGGCTTTAAAAATGCCTTGAAACAGCATTTAAATGATCTTACTGATGGTGTTGACAATATGAACCTATACTCTCTTCTTTTCTGCACTGGTCAGATCTGCATAGGCTACTGATGTCTGACACACTTTGCAGCTTATAAAAGCAAATCATTAAAAAGATTTATCCACAAATCCTTTAAATAAGCAAACATCAAAACTCAAATCCTGTAAAAAACAAGGCAACTTTGCCATCTGTTTAAAAAAAAAAAAACAAAACCAAACCCAACATTAAAAAGAGATGAGCTGGTTATGGCAGTCAGTGCTTTTTACCTCTGTCTAGCATTTCATGAGTAACTGCTCCACGCCAGTCTTGCACTGTGGAGCGTACGCCGTACTCAGTACTCCTTACTAATGTGTAATCTAGATCTCTCTGGGCAGCTGATGAGTCACTTTGGTAGTACTTCTTCACACTGTTGCAGCTCCCAGTTGTCAGCAGAGCTTCCTAGTAAGATGATATTTCACATTTCTGACAAATCTGAAAGAATTAAGTGTGGACCTGTTATTACTGTCCATTGCTAGGACATCACCAAACTGACATGATGTCATTCCTATACAAGCACAGAGACTGCAACCGAATGTCAAGGATTAAAGGAAATTCTGGAAAATTTGTGTACTAGAACTGTTTGCCATCTTCTTGTTGCTCATCCTTCCAGCCCTCTCTCCTCAGCCCCCTCTCACTCTGTCTCCAAAGGGACCAGGACATAGATGAGGAAGATCTGACAAATTGAAATGGCTTTCTGCAAGGCACCTGATAAACTTTATTCAGCTAAGCAGATAAACCTGCCCTTCATAAAAGGAGCATTAATGAGATCCATCAATGTTGGGTGTGCTGCTCTTTATGATATTTTTGTTTGTTTTGTTTATTGCCTGGAGGAGCATAGACCTGGCACATGGGTAACGGGCCAAAACAGCAGGAGAATGGACAGTGAAGGAGATATTTGGGTTTAGACAAGACTGCCTAGAGTATACAGATTGCAAGTTTCATTATTTTCTGCAGAGATTGAGACTGAACTGGATGAGACAGCAGCTGTATTACCTTGAACTAAAACCATCTCATTGACAGTTGCACTCTGCAGGCCTGTCAATTGCTCAGGCTTGTCAAATTATGCCATGTCATTTTTATTAGCTTGATATCTGGAGAGCTATTTCAACCATAAAAAAGGTGGTTAAAACTACATCAAATGATTTGTATGTAACATAACATTGCTGTTGGGTTGCCAATTGCTCGAACAATTTCTGATGCTGTTTCCAGTGCCTTGTTTCCCACTAAGTAGTAGCTTTTAATTTAAAATAAAAGCCATTAGCAGTCCTATGTGCTAAAGTGCTCAGAAACTGGCCTTACTCATATTTTGTTTGGTTGCCAATAGCTTTAATCAGTTACCTTTTCTGAGTCATCAGTGTGACTAATACCCTTGTGAGGCCACCTAGAATAGACTTCCTCTGAAATCATTTGTCCTCTTCCTTGATGCATAAAGACAATTTTGGTAAATCCCTTTGGTCTTCCATTGTATCACAGTCTACATCACATAAATAAGGCAGGTAAGTAAAAATATTGGTATGTTTCCTTGGGGACATCATTAAGTGTTCTGCTGAAAGGAGTACTGATTGTCATTTCTAATGCAAAATAAAATAAGTAAAGTGACTTGCCCAAGCTCCCATTCTGAAGCAGAGACAGAGCTAGGATTAGGGTCAATCACCTGAATTCCAATACCAAGATTTATTCACTAAAAATAAATAATCTCAACTTCTGTAAGATCATCACATTGGATTTTCAGATTCAGTCTAATTAGGAATAGTGATATATCACCCTAAATACTCCACCTTATTTACACCTCCCCTGCTCCTCCCTTGGTTATCATATTTCCACATGCATGGACCATGTGTATTTGTCAAAAAAAAGTTTAATTCAGCAGAATTGCAGTGGAATTGCAATCTATGTTCACAGATGAGGCAAGCAGAAGCGGTGTATTACCAGAGACTGACCTTTCCTTCAGAGTCAAGGGAAAGATTCTTCAAAGTCAGCCACAATACCTTCTGTCCTTGGTGCAGAGTGCAGTAGGAGCCTGTCTCTGCAGGTAGGTTATTTGGAGGTTAAGGATGTTTTAGGCAACATTATTTTTGACAGGGTTCATTTTCTCTGGAAGATGCATTTTGCATGCTAAACCCGTGTCACTCCAGTAGATCTTGTTACAGATAGTCAAGGTATTTGTGTACTCAGTTGCTTAACAATTTCTGACAGGGAAACCTAGGGATTTTGTTTTTAACCTTTTTATTGATAATGGTGAAAAGTTATCAGTGAGCACTGTGGCCTCATATGTCTAGCTGCCATGATCGAAAAGTTACTCATACCTCTATGTGCAGCTGCAGTTACTAGAGTCTTAGAAGACCCATTCTTGAGTGCATAAAAGCATAGTTTCACAAGTATTTATTTTACTGGGAGTGTTATGTCAAGCATCTCTCTCTCCCCTCTTCGTATTGTTGCTAGCCAGGGAACCCAGGAACCACTCAGGTTAAAAATCACTTTGCTTGTGTACTGCTGTTAATCTAGCATGCAATGAAAATAATTTTTGTTGAATTGGCAAATGGCCTCACGAAGCCAGCTGGGCAAGCAACACAGAGCTGGGACGTTCAGGGGAGGAAGGACCAGGAGGAAGTATGAAGGGTGGCAGATGGGGATGTTCACGGGGGAAAGAACGTCTACACTCATGAGAACAATTGAAAATTCCCCATTCTGGCACCTTGAGAACATATATTGGAGCAGTTGCCTCCTGTATTGTTTCAATATTTAAGTGACACAGTCATGGGAGACCATGGGTGGCATTAGTCACTAGTAGACAGTGTAGTCTGAGAGACTGCCTTAGCACCTGAGCTGTGTAAACTAACACAGCATCTGTCAGAGGTTTGGGGTTTTTTGTTTGGTTGGTTTTGGCTGGGTTTTTTTTTCTGTTTAGTGTAAATACTTATTAAAGAATACTTTAATATTGTCTGATATATATGCACATACAAGCGTGTGTGTATATATATGTGTGTATATATATATATGCATATGACACATAGAAAAGCGATGTGTTTTCTGCCTTCAACAATACTTAACAATTCAACAGAAACTACAGACATGTTTGTATCTAATTAAATAGCTTCTAAACTAGGATTACCTATTTTTTCCCCTCTATTTAATGAAATTCCTCTAGCAAGATCTGGGAAATAGTGTTTTTGCTTTTCTCTTTGTGTTTTAAGTAACCTTTATGTTTCCATATGGCTCGCATGACTCAGGCTTTATCATTTATAGATTACAAAGTCACAATTAAAGTCCCAGATAAGACTAACGAGTTGAGCATGGCAGACAGAAGCACTTTTTTTTTTTTTTAAAAAAAAAAAGTGAAACACTAACTGCATTTTAAATCTGCAAAGAAGTCATAAATTCATAGTACAATATTGATTACAAACAGTTAATTTGTCTAATGAGTCAATTCTGAAAAATTCTGCGATGCCTAACAAATGAAGGTTGCATGGATTGGTGTTACCATATCTTTGCCCACTCTCTGCTCTATCATATCATGAAAACTGTGTTATTCTTGATATTGATGGTAAATGGATTTTTTAAGGACTCATTCTTTAAAGCAGAAGGGTTTTTGACTGCATATTACCCTGAATACTTATATGCTGTTTTTATTTGGCAGTTTTGTATTTTCCTCTCCTGGTGGGAAAAGTTCACCCAACTCTGATTTATTATTACCTGTAATATTATCTGATTTATTATTATCTGTAATAAAAATTTGCTGTTCTCTAGCAAATGAATCTGTTTTGACAAAACTAATCTAAGACAAGCATTTCACTTTTATGTTAAACTCTCATTACCTGAGGTCATGTAATCCTAGCCAGCTGGTTACACTTCAGTGCAGAATGAAAGAAGAGGAAAAGGGGCACTGGGGCTGAAGTGCTAAGAAGACTCCTGATAACCTGTTCTACCTTTGTGTACTTGCTTGAACGAGATGTTTGGAGCCTGTCATATATTCTCTTGCATTTGTTAATGGTAGCCTTTTTTATCCTCTTTATCTTAGCAGCAGCTCTCAGAGGCCACGTCACGCCTTACTGAGTGGATTAATAGGTTTATTTATTTATTTATTACTTTTATTTCAATGAGTATAGATTAGGACGGGGAGAAGGAAAATTCCCACAAAAGCTGCTGGAAATTCCTGTAGTGGAGAAGGTCTCATGGTGCACAAGCCTTTGAATTTCGGCATGTGCTGGGCTTTGTCTCCCCAGAATCACCAAACCCACCAATTTAATTAAGAAAAGGGAAGGGGGGACTACAGAAGGGAAAAAAAAAAACTTAAGGAAAATGCACATGTGACCCTCTTCACTCCCTGTTGGACGGCAGAGTTCTGCTCCTCGCTCAAGTGCAGGTCCTCCCAAGGTCTTTTGAATGCTCTAGACCAAGTGAGATGGTAGAATCAAGAGATACTGAAATTTGAATGCAAGTTTCAAGTGCCCCTTCCTTCAGATAAGCATGTATTTATTCAGGTTGCTTTAAATTGATCTTAAATTTAAGTTTTTCATTGATCCATATATTTCATACTCAGGATGTTTCATACTCAGGCTAAAATATAAAAAGGTCACCTACAGTAATTAAAAATATAGGGAAATTTAAGCTTTAATGAAGTCAGAATAAATTTTAAAAGCATCATTTTCTTATTCAACATCTTTTCCTTGAATGTATTTTGCTTTAGGCACATACACTCAAGGATACAGTAATGCATTTGTTTGCTTTTTAAGACTATTATTAAATACATTATATTTTCTTTATCCCTGTGTGCAATCAGCAGAGCTTTCACTTTGTTCATGTTTCCAAAGTCTTCATTGCTGGTAATGATATGTGAACCTGGAGGAATTGTGGTAAGAAATTTTAAAATTGCTGTGATCCAAAGAGAATGACACACAATTCAAAAAATGTGTGTACGTGGGTCAGGATAGGTCAGTATAAAGATTGTAGGAGTGGGATGACAATAATATACATGTTTAAAAGCAAGTCCTCAGGTTTTTAATGTGCTCTGTCATTTATTAACATAACTACATACTATCTGCCTCCCAGAAAGAGATGGCCTAAGATGTTGTGGGGCCTCAGACAAACATTCTGGAGTATTTTTTAAGCAAGCTAGATAAAATTTGTCAGTCTCCACTCACTCCTAAGCCTCTGTCTGAGACCATGACTCCTACCTCTGATGGCCTCCAAATACATACCTCATTTCTGCAAAACTCAATCCCAGACCTTGTTCACTCAGTTCCTCATCTGCCGTGTTTCACCATCAGGATCCTGATGCCTGTGTCCACATGTTCTGTTTTAAGAATTCCTATTCATTTGGTTTGTCATGTCCTCAATTTCCTTTGGAAAATGGAAAAATTCACTGCAGTTATGAAGGAGGTATTTGCTATAATTTGGGATGGGGGAATTTCTGGAAGTATCACTTCTTCCTTGCCTGTGACCCAGGGACAGCTGACTCCTTTGCCTTATCTAGGAAGTGACTGAAGAGAACCCATTGCTTTTGTAGCCGTCAAGTGCATCTGACAATATTTGTCCTTGTATTCACATGCATGCTGCAAAAGACAGATGCTTTATCCTTTTGTTTTCCTGATCTCAGATCCCCAGGAGGTTAAAGACAATTAAATAAAATGTAGAAAATCTTTAACATCAGAGGTTTCAATATTGTTAAGTGGTTTAATATATCGTAATTGTTCAAGACTTTGCTGTTTCCTTGTGGGTCTATTTCTCCTTTACTATGATTAAGTTCATGGTGAAGTCTAGATAAATATGACATTTAATGCAATCCTATTCTTGCTGCTATGGAGACATGCCTTGTAGAGTGTGTCTACCTCACTTTGGTCTACCACAGCGTGATAAGTTCAGCACGCTTCTGCCAGATCTTCCTAGCTCCCTGTCTTTGTTGTTAATAGCTTAACATGCATGTAAGTATAATACTTGGCAACTTAACACAGCATTTGTCTTCATTAAAGCGCTTCACGGACCTCAGTTAATGAAGCCCTGTCAATGTGGTTTTAGGTGGGAAAGGCTTTTTACAACACAGGAAAAAATGGTGAAATTGAGGGACAAAGACAGCTTAGATTTTCCAAGGTGCTCAGGTGCCTAGAGGCTGAGTTTCGAGTTACAGTCTCTCTGGTGTCAAAGCTATTTGAAACCTTTTCTGTCCCTTCCCACAACTCTGACTGCAGTTTGTCCTTCCCCTCAGCCACACCAGTTCTCTTGTTTATGGGGCCTTCTGGAAAGCAGATCAGTAGCAGTGTGTTGGTCAGAGTATGTCCTGCCCCCATCTCCTTATCCAGCTCTTAGTGAGGGCTGATATCAATGGCAGTTTTTGCTTGTTGAAGACAGAAGCAAAACTGAAACAGGACTTTAGATTTTGCTCATGGTGACAGTCCCTTTCAAAAGAAGCATGTGCTCCTTGCTCTATGCACACAGAGGGAGATAACCTTTCACCCCACCTAAGGTGAAGAAAGGTATTGTAAGGGTAAAACAGTACAAAGATCCCTTTCAAAATTCTCAATTTCTCTCTGTTTTTTTTTTTTTTGTTAGTTTTAAATCTGCATTTGTTCAATGACCTCCTTAAGCCATGAGTTCACAAACAGGGGGTAGGGAGGAGTAAGAATTAGTGCCTGATGTTGGAGGGAGGGCAAGAACTTTATTAACCAGCTTTGATAATATTCGTATTTTGAAATAATTTTCATGGAGATTAATGGGAGTTTAGTATAGAAAAACTGGAGGGCTCTCAACCTAGGCAATGCTCATGCAGATCTGTCCATATTAGGTCAGCATGAATACTAAAATTACCTTGTTCTCTAGCTGGTCACAGCTCTCTGCTTAACAAGCTGAAATACAAGGTCCTGCACTTGACTTGCTGCTTAAGGTTGGAAACCTTAATATTTTTAATTATTGTATGTGACCTCTTTATATTTTAGCCAGTCCCCCCGGGAAAGTAAGAGCAAACTCCCATGCAGCTGTCATGTCACACTGCCTACACCATAGGGCCCATGTGTGGTGTCAGCTTTATGCACAGTTTCTTGTATTTTTTATTTCTGTCCTCTCCATATAAGTTTTAATAAAGGACATGTTAATGAGGACTGAATGGCATTTGTTATCCAGACAGTGTATCATGGCCAGTTAGCCTGATGGATTGGTAAGAACATGTCTCAGCTCCATATCATTATTCAATCCTTAATCAGGGAATTTTTCCTTCGTAAGGGCTGAACTATGACATGATGCAAGGTTTTCAGATTTACTTTGTGTTGTTCATGAGGAGCAAGTGCCTCCACTCTAGAGGAGACAGTCTTCCCCCACGATCCATGAAGGGCTTTGCTCAAGTTTCTCAAATTTCTCATACAGCAGACTTTAGTGCACAAGGACTGTGACTGCATGCAGGAAAAGACCCAGGCAGATGTAACCACATTAGCCCTTTAACTCCTTTTAAAATGTGTTACAGGTACTTTATTTCTCCAAGTATGGAAATCAGGATATGCCAGCATTGCTAGTTAAGATGCAGTATGTACCCAGGTCTTACCTCTAAATGGTTCATCCGCTTTATATCCCTAGCCCTATTAATTGGGGTTTCTTTCTTTTTACTGGACCAGCAAACCTCTATTTGCAGAGTCAGAGACTTGCTAAACTGCTGTAAGAGCTGAGCTCCCTCTTTTAATGGGGTCTAAACAAGATGCTTGTCCTCCCGTAGAAACAGTGTGGGCATCTCTGGCCAAAATAAAGCCCTGGTGGCATAGAAAGTTACTGCATCAAGAAAAACCTCAAAGAATATTTATTTTTGCAAGCAGGTGATGCAAAAGGACTATAAGAGCAAACTGATAGCAACCACTCAGTGCCTTCTGTCAGGTGAAAGAAAAATGTACTTTTATCCTTTGGGAGATGCATTTGGGCATAGCTAGTCATGGAATATTTAAAGAAGCCTTGGGGGGAACTTCTGGTGAAAGAGTTTAGTTTGCAGCCTCCACCTGTGGTAGCTGCAAACTGTCATGTTTATTTTTCCTTCTCCTGGGGAGAAAAAGACAATGCCTGGTTTCAATGATGATGGGGCCTTGCCCTATAACACAACTTTCTCTGTGACTGTTGTATGATATTTGTGGGGAGGAAAACTGAGCAAATCAGATTTGTTCACAACAAACAGGACTTGTTCCTCGGAGGCTGTCATGATGCAGCTTCCCCAGTTCAAAATGAAGCTAATTGGCTCCCACCTTGTTACCAAAGGGAGGCTCTGTGATTTCAGATATGTCACCTGCTGGAAACAACTAGAAGATGGAAAATGTATTCAATTCCCCAGGGAGTGTTTTTTATCCTTTTAAATGAGTTTTTGTGTGAAGAGGTATTTGATAGAATATCCCCAGTGTAAGATAAATAGTTTCCCTCAGTTCGGGACTAATTATCCTCAGGGACACAACAGACTGAACAGCTAGATGAGCCAGAAATAAAATGGTATCTTGTGGCTATAGTGGGAAGTAGGCAGTTACACTCCTACCATACACGATTAGATGGCTATCGAGCTTGTTATTGTCAGAGAGGAAATGACCGGCTTTCTCATACAGAGCCTCCACAAATAACAAAGTACATGGGGGCTGCAGCAGCACACACTCTCTGTTCTGCATAGGTAGATGTACATCACCGACAGCCTTTGCTGGTTGTTGGTATTTCAGACCAAACAGGGTTTTTACACACAGTCAATAGAGAGAACTGTTTGTGCACATGGCATTGCTCATGCTTTGCATGTATGTGTAACATATGTATTTACAATGCACTTCTCTTACTGAAGGATGAGAGAGTGTGCTTTTGTTGTTCCTTACAAGTCCAGGAATAAAAGGAGGTTTTGTCATGTTTGTCCAGTGCTCGGGACCTTTATCTGTTTTCTTTTTCTCTTCAGTTTTTCTCAGATATTTTTCATTGACACTTAGTTTGATGCTTGAGGCTCCAGGTTGTGACTGAAAGCAGAAGGGTAAATGCATGTTGAAATTGTTCTTGTGGCGTGAACAAAACTTACCAGAAATCTCATGAGAATTTCAGGGAAAAGTTAAATTTTGCAGCTTAGGGTTAAGGTGTTTTGTTGTTGGCTTTTTTTCCTCCCTTCCTCAGCCAAATCTCCCATTAAATCCAGCTGTAGTTTTGCCTGAATAAGGATCACAAAGAGCTAGCCAAATTTTGCAGAATAAAAAGTTCATCTGCTCCTTAAACTCTGGATAAGCATACGAACTCTGTGCCACATTCCTAAATTAGATCATTCCCAGCTTCAGCCCCGCCAGGCCACGCCACTGGGCTGTGCTGGGGGAGGCTCCCATGGGGCAAAAGTTTCGGATTGGGGTTTGGTTAGTGGAAGAAAGCGGGACGACTGGGGAGCACCAGGACCTTGCAGCAGCTGGGAAGGGGGCAGTAGGGAGGGTAGAAGGTGAGAGCGAGGGGCAGAGCACTGGCTTAAGGCTCACAGTTCACCATTCACCATATTTGTTGGGATTTGTCACCCTGTCCACCAGTGCTGCAGCGTGCAGCTGGGAGGTGAGAAAAGCCCAGAGCATCACAACACTGGCCCCAGCAGGGAAGGATGGGTGCAATCTCTTGGCTGGCTGAGGTCACATCTCGATGGGGCTGCTATTTATATCTAGGGGAGATGGAGCGTGACAGCACATACAGCCTCCCTGCCACTAACCATAATTGTTGGAAGGGCAAATGCCTCCAGGGGAGAGGGCAGTTTCTCTCTCAACTCTTTTGGGTGCCACTTGGAAACTGCCTTTTTTAAGGAGAGCTTGTTCATATTGGTCTGCTAGACCCGGGACTTGTGGGAGAGCACAGTGCTGCAGGAGCAAACATCAGCCCCAGTAGTTTGCCATCATGCCTCCCCCACAGGACAGAGCAAACATGTCAGCAACCACTTCCACGTAAGGACTGCATGGAAATGTTTCTTGCTGAAGTTGCCAAATAGAGAGACATAAAGAGGAGAAAAGCCCCATCGCTAGCCAGTTGGATTCATGCTTAGCACAGTATTTCAACAAACTGTTGAATCTGAGTGCTCAGAGTGCCTTTGAGTGCAAGGTGTGCCAGGGGAAGTGTGAAAATGGGGCTTATCTGGCAGAAGGAGTAAGCCATTTGGGCCCATCCCTTCCTCCAGGCCCTCCAGGCAGTGCCACTGGCAGGACTTGGAGAACTGCCTCCCAGCATCCCAAGGATTCCTAAATTATAAACAAGCATTGTGAATGCGAAGGCAGCATTCATAAATTACAATTCCCTAAACAGGGTGCTTGTGACTTGTGCATTCACATATTGCAGTCACAAAGCTATGAATTTTCTGATTTTTGTCACACTCTGATAAGATTAAAAAACACAGTTGTATTCGATCCCGCTGACTGAGTTGCAGAAGTAATTTTTCGTTCAATTGAAATCTAAAACTTTTGAGATTTCATGTCCACTGGGATGGAAAGTAATTTATCAATTCCCATTAACTTCGGCCACCAATCAGGGAAGTTTTTCTTTTCATTTTAGCAAAAAGGATAATATATACCACCTACATTTTAAACACTGACAGGAATTTCAGAAAGCAAGCAGCTAAAGCTGGGCTCTGTGCCTGTTTATAAAAAACCACCCTTTTTCTAAGAAAAACAGAACTTTGGTCTGCAACTTTTATAAAGAGGAGCATTCAAAAGTCAAAACCTGTATGTTTTTGGACTTGCCCACTTTAAGTTACTTTGAACAGCTTTGTGGGAGCTTGTGGCCTTTCGAGCCTCTTATTTTTGTACGTGCACATCTGCATTTCTTTTGGGAGCTGTTCTTGTAATACACAAACATTTACTGGTCTTACAACGACTGCAGATCACATTTTTTCCAAGGCCTGCAGGCAGAAAAGGAGAGGTTGCCAATCCCTTACAAAAACAAGAACAGTGACATGAACTGTGTTCATTTCTCGTAAAGATAAATAAAACACAAAAATGCAAAGAAGAGGCATTTCGAAGGTTGTTTTAATTCCCTGGAATTCCTACGTTAGAACATTTGGAAGAAGGAGAGACTTGCTATTAGTCAACTGTATTGATTTCTGCCACTAAGGAAAGTGGGAGAAAAAATATTTACTGTGCTAAACCGCTGGAGCTTTCAACCAGTTCATATTGAAAATTGTCTTCTGCGGTCTTCCCTCCCTGGCTTTCCCCCTGCAGCAGGAAAGGCTGGAAAAGAGCAACAATGAGAGGGAGCTCCTCGTGCCTGCCAGGCCGCACAAGGGAAACATGAGCCCAGGGAGAGCGATTGCCTTCTTGCTCTTAGCAATGTGTCACAAAACAATTTCATTATTGCGACAAATCAAGTACCACTGTGATTAAAAAGTGGTCATCACTTTTCCATCTGGTACCTCCACATGGCCTTCTCAGGTGCTTCGAGTTCTTGCAAGCATAGTTGTTAAAATGGTCAAAAAAATAGATGTAGTAGTTTTCTTTCAAGTTGCTTGATACTTAGTCTGAGTTTCATTGCAAATAATATGGGTTTATGTTTGGGAAAACTGAAATACCTGCGCTAGATTTCAGGTTATTTTTAAGGATTTTTTTTCTGTTTAATTTACAAACATTACATGGTAAACTTTTCCTGTTTGCTTTCTTAACGAAAAATAAGGAAAACCAAGCTCAGCCATTTCACTGAATTCTTAACATGAAGGTTGATAGATAGATGTATTTTATAGAGTGGCTGTACTCAGAAAAGTGGCTGGGTAATGATGGTGTCTTCTTCCTCAGCATGACTGCTTCTTGTGTGCATTCAGTCAGATCTTCAACTTTATGACAGAAATAAGTCTTGGCTACTTTTTGAAATGGAAAGGACAAAGTTTCATTGTCAAAGTCCAGGTAGAACTTGAAGGACTAAGAATTAGAAGTTTTTTCCTTCTAAGCATAAAGCATTTGAGACTGAAAAACTTGATGAGAGAAAAAGCATCTTTACCAGTCATATCTAGTAGGAAAACGCGTTTTGCTGGGAGGAAAGAAAAGTAATTATTAAAGATTAATAGGGATGTGGGTCAGCTAAATGCTGGCAAATACAATGAATCCCAAAAGTTCATAAACTAGTTTCAACTAGCAAAGTTGAAAGAATAATAAAAGAGCAAACCTTAATTTTTTTTTCTTGACAGAATTTACCAATATATTTAAAGAGGTATATTTTCTCAGGAAGGCTGGATTCTTGTGGATACATTCAAACACAGATAATTTCAGCATCCACATCTTTACTTGTTGAAAGAAAAGCTCACTTCACTCCATAAGTGTCCTTAATCTCAGGTTAAAAAGAAAAAAAAAAAACAAAACAGCCACAACACCAAGCTTCCCAAAAGAAATGAACCCCAAATAAACCCAAACAGACTGTCCATGTACCTGACTTCTAAATTTTAATACAAGTCTAGGTCTGAGAAATCAAAATGAAACCGTAATTAAATGGAAGACTGAACTTGAAAGATTAAACTTAGGTTTACCCTTGCAGGGCTATACTTTAAGACATTATTTCTTTTCATCATTATTACATTTTTGGCAACCAATAGTTCTTTTAGTACAAATTGGATTTCACATTGAAACTAAGTAGATGCTATATTATATATAACAAATCCTAGATTTGATACTTACTGTTTTGGCCATAAGAGTTCAACGCTGAATCATTAGTGTTTGAAACTGCAGTACAATGTAAGTTGCCCTAATAGATTTTTTGTGATGTTCCTGAAATTAGCCCATGAATTTGTAAACTCCTTTCAAATAGCTGAAAATAACTGCTGTGACTGTAGAAATCTGTGACAGAGATTGAAATGAAGATATATTATTTGGTAATTTTTGAAAATTATGAAAAGTACAACTGGGAGAGCCTGGGGAACTGTAATGGGAACTGCACCTGCTAAGTCCATTTTACATTAATAAAGTAATGAAGCACATGTTAAGGAGTGACACCTGATGAACAGTAACACTTTATACTTATGTAAAATAATGTCTGACATACAAAATTGGTATTTTTTAAAAACGTTACTGAATTTGGAGTTAGTGGTAATGATGGCATGACTGAAATACAATTATTTCTTAATGTTATTGAAGAATTTGATAACATACCTACAACCTGGAACAATTATTTCTTAGCAACTTGTGTTAACCATTGTCTCATGCATGGAAAGAGTCTAAATAAATGGTGGTGATTTGCAGCAAAATATTGAATCTTGGGAGGTGCCCAAGTGAGGTGGTGCTGGGCAATGTGATGTTAGATTTTGTTTATGGTGTTTATTAATGTTTTGCGAGAGAAGTGTAAACTGCACATTAATTATGTTCCACAGGGACTAAATGGGGAGGTGTAGCAGAGGATGGACTAATCACTTTATCACTTGCTGGGCACTCTGTGCTGGTATAATTTAGTATAGTCCAACTAAAAGTGGGAATAAATTCTCCATGATAGGAAATTTATTTCCTAGGCTTGTATGTGGATCTGTGTTTTATTCCCTTCAGACACTATATATCTATTCTTATATGCCAAGGCTACTGGCTTTTCTCTTATTATGGCTGCTACAAACACCAAATGGTTCTTACACTGCTTGTAGATGATGAAAAGTGCAAATAAAACAGACTTATTAAAGATGAAAAAAGGAAGCAGATAAATATCAAGGATTGTGAAGCGATACAAAAGGACCAGAAAAGTCTGACAGAGTGAGGACAGGCTGCTGCTGAACCAAACACCAAACATGACTTTATTCTTTGGGTGCCCTATATTTGCAGGGCGTGTTCACCACCCTCCTGTGGAGAATGAGGAGGTTATAGCCACCCAAGGAAAAGTCTTATACAAATAACACATTATGATGATGTCCTGATTTTTGTAGGAATATTTCTCTAGTTCTTTTATTTTTGTTTCTACTCTGGACAAGGAGCTCCTGACCATGCAGTGAAGAGACCCTGATCTTTCATGAGGAGTAGGAGGAGGATGGGGAAGATGGAAAGCAAAATCCCTGCATGGGCAGGCCTGTGGAAGACACTTGGTTATGGGTCTGGAGAGTGGACATGTGTTACTCAATTGGAACACTCTGGACAGGAGTTACTTTCCTGTCAAAAGGTGTTTTAAGGAATTTTAAAGCCTGTGCAATTGCTCAGCAGCCTTTGGGTATGCAGTTGTGAGGGTGACCACAGTAGGAGCAGGCTAGCTGTGCTGGATTTCATCAGAGTAGCTCAGGTGTCAACAGCATTGTAGTTGCAGGGTACAAACTTCAGCTTTTGCTCCAACTGGTCAAGCAGCCACTTGTGCTCTGACTGCATTGAGGCTGGCTCTTGGGGCAGGTGCAGACCAGCACAACCTTCCTTGCCCTAGATCATGTTTTCTCTTGGGAAAGGGTTTAGAAAGGCAAGTTCAAAGGCAGTCCAGGCAGGCAAGGCCAGTGCATTTGAGGCTGCTGAAAATGGTGCCTGTAATCCTAGCAGTATTTAGCACATTGCAATGAAAATGAAAACCCTGTAAACATCTTCCATAGACCCTTAAGATGCTTGGAGACAAGCCAAAGTTTTGATTTAAACCGCTGGCTTAATTTACTTCAAGCAAGAAGAGTGCCTTGAAGTAGCTTAGTTATGTACGTGTGTATTTGGTCCTCTTGGCTCTAGTGTCAGAGTAAAAACTTTTAGGACAGTAGGAACTGGGGTAGTTGGAGTGATTATAGAAGGAATTTCTGCAAAAGATCTTGCATACTGACACTCAAAATGTTCTGTGTTACCAGTGGTCTGAGCTACTAAGATGTCTTATTTTTTTCTTAAGAGTTTTCTATATTGATTGGGCTTAAATGTGCTCCTTCTACAAAAATGTCCATCATGGTGATTAAGTCCTGCATAAAAAGGGCAGTAAATTGTCCCTGGCTGCAAAAGACTCTTTTGCAGCCATTCGGCATGAGCACTCCCTCCCCAAAACCCTGTAAATCAGGTACCGTCTGGCAGTTTTGAGTTGGTTCCTCTACCTTGTCTAGTCTTTGAGCAAGTGCTGGAGACAACTGCATTTGGCTATGTGCACAGTCATCTGGGATCTCCCCTGTAACTTCAAGGCTGGAAAACTTGAAAAATAGAAGGTACTGGGATGGGGATTAAAATCCTTCCTTGTGCTGCTTCCAGCCTCAGGCCCAAATCAATGGAGAGGCAGCCGCTGGAACAAACAGTAAAAAAAGGGGTTGGATTCACATCACAGCAGGCATCACAGCGCTTCACAGAGCTTGAGGGACATCTACCTAGCAGTGCAGAGGATGTGATCAGGGTTTCACTAAATACAGGGTAAGCTCATTCAGTAAAATGTATTCTCTGGGACATTCTTTGGACTGCTAACTCAGATCTAGGGAGAGTAGATGTGATCCACTTGCTCTTGATTGCCATGTGGGACACCACTTACTCACAGTAGAGTGAGAAACGAGATATTCATGACCTTTTTTCAACATGAAGATTGCAACAATTCTCCTGGGCCTCTCAAGTCAGGAGTCATCCCATTCCCTCTTTTCTTACAGACCATCAGACTCTGCCTCTCAGTCATGAATGTAGCATATAAAAGGGTGCCTCATCTTTTAATTGCTGGAGCACCCATCAATCAAGGTGCCTATGCCATTGAATTCACTTAGCCATGCCCAGAAGGCACTTGACAAGATGTTAGTGTGCCACCAGCACCCATCTGATTTTCTTTTGCTTCTCTGCTGCTGCAGCACAAATTATAGGGCTGAAAGCCTTTCATGGTTCTTGGCCTCAGATATATCCTACAAACATTAAATACAGTCTGATTGTAAATGCTGCTCCATGGTCTGATTTAGCATGCCTTTGTTGAGCAAACCTCCTGGTGACACTGAATGACTCCCTAAGTGAGGAAAAGTGGTTTTTAAAGGACAAATTGTTTGAAACCTTTGCTGGGGAGCTAGTTTGAAAAGCATAACAAGGAGAAACCATTTCATGTGGAAGACTTTAAATTCCAGACTGAAGTATATAACAATTTTAATTTAAGGCTTTTCATATATATTATTTTATACATACATATATATATATATATCAGGCTTTTGAAGCAGGTCTATTTGTCAAGGGCACAAGTCCAGAAGTTGTGATTTTTGGATCACTACTCTGCTGAGCTACTCTAACTCAGGAAGGTGGTAAAGGTTTTAAACTGGCAAAGTTGCCAGAGGCAAGCTTCAGGCATATTGGCATCACAGTTGCCTTTGCTGCTTTGCCAGCAGAAAAGTGGTACCATATAGACTGATTAGAGGAACATGGATAAGGGAGTGATAGAGGATTTCATGTAAAATAAACAGATGAAAACTTCACTAAGAAGCAATATTTTTTGACATTTGATTTAATTTTTTTTTCTCCTGGAAAGATGTTTTACTGCTCTATTTTGAGATTTTGCCATCAAACTTGTCATCAACATCAGTTTAAACTGATGTGCCAGTTTAGTCTGAAATCGTGTGACTTGGAATGTTTTAAATAGGGCTACTCCTAGTTTACTCCCATGTGGATGAGATGTGTTGCATGTGAAATCAAAGGCATTTCTTGTGGAAACTGTAGTTTTATATCAGGTTCTTAAGCACACATAATAGACCAGGTGAAATGCATTTTATACCTGGTCCTTGATGACACGTTGCAGCACTAGGCACTTGTGGAATTTATAGCCAGATGGTGTTTTCTAAAATTTAATGATCTTTTAGACTTCATGGTCTTTGATTTGAAGCTCTTTAAACATTAAACATTGATTTATAATGCTTTGCATATGTAAAAATACTTATTTACTTTTCTTTTTCCAGTAACTACAGGGAGGTTATCAACAGGGAAGGGTCAAAGAGGGAGTTAGGTTCCTCACAGCATTGCATGCAGGGCAGATAACAGAAAATAGGCATTAGTTGGAATGAAAGATTCAGATGGCATATAGACAAGCAATAGAGCAGATTGTCCAAAGAAGCTGTGCAGCCAGGGCCTAGGAAGGAGAGTGATGGTTCAGCTCCATTCCTCTTAATTTCCTGGCCTCTCCAGGGCGGCAGTGCAGAGATTAATCAGTTGTGAGCAGTTTCATTTGGTTTATATGTTAGTGAAAGTGAGAACAAACCAGGTAAGCTGGAGTTTACTCGAACAGACTCCCTGCTGTATTACAGTTATTCCCCTAGTACCTTTTTGTTTGAATTTTGCACTTTTTTGAAGAAACTTCTTGCCCATTCTTGGCTCTTTGCTGCCATTCAGATCCCCTTCTTGAGGTTTATACTCTCTTCCATTTAACTTCTGCTGGTTAAGCTCTGACTTCGACATCTCTTAGCAAACCCCCAGATCTTCTTCTCCTCCTCCTTCCTCTGGCTCCACAGGCAATGCTAATGAACTGTTCACTGAGAACAGCTTTTGCAGAATCCCAGATGATATCTTCAGGGAGCCCTTCGGGAAGCCCAATTCTCACCCATTTCTTCTCCAAGTTTTCTTCCTTAATCAGAAATCCCTGTCCTGTACCCCCGTCCAGGACCCTCAGGCTTATTTTTTCTCCAAAGGGCGAGTTAAATCCAACTCTTACCCCACTGACTTCAGTGGATTTACTGCTGGAACATGAATATCTTATTGTCTTTCACTTCTGAGTACCACTAGTACTGAGATAACTGCAGTTTTATGAGCTCTGTGTTTAGTGACTGCCATTAAAAAAGCAGCACTTTAGTGTCCTTTGATATTTGAGCTTTACTGTGGTATTTGTAGTACCTTCTATAGTGAGAACAAGAAGTACTGCAGTAAAGACAAAATTTGAGGTACCATAAATGTTAAATTTATTTTAAATGACCCACTGCAGACTGACAAGAAAGATATACTTAGTACTTTAGTCTATAAATATAAAAATTGATCCAAAGTGAGAAAGAAGTAATATTTTTCTCTCAGAGAAGTTGCCTCTTGTATGAATGAGTTACCTCTACACCTTCCAGGTTTTAGGTTATTCCAAGATATCAAGTCTGCTGTTAGGGAAAGACCAGCTTTGTGAGGACCTGACTTTGTCACATGCAAGGGAGTGTGCACTTCTAAATTGTGATTGCTCCAAGTCTGAAGGAAAAGTATGTTGTCTAAGGATTTCAACCCAAAGCTCTGAGCAACTGTAGCTTCTGTTCCTTCCTGTTGCTGCTAGTGCCTTGGGTGACACAAACGCCAATGTACCCTGCAATGCAGCTGTGAGTGCAGCTGTGTATGTCTTCATTTAGATCTTTGTCTTCTGCGTCAGCCTTCTGTCACACTGATACTGCCTGGATGTGTTGGCCTCTCAGAATGAACATATTTGCCCACCTTCTCAGCTACAGCCCATGCCAAGATCAGCATCCAGACAGCCATAACAACATGTGTTAACAGTTGGACAAGTATAGCGATGCACGGTGAACCCTGTTATGCATGTTTGGGTTCCTCCTGTGGCCTAGGAGTTTGCCACCTGTTTTTACCCAGAGCTAAAAAGCTGTGAGGCACAGGCTGCAAAAAACTGCAAAAAGGCTGGTGCAAGGCCTCACTGCTTCACTGATTGAGTAATGTCATTAGAGTCCCCTGGTGCTAAAAGGTTCTGCTAAAAGCAAATTAAAATAAAATTTGGTTGTAGAGGGAAATTTTGTAAATGGAGTACTGATTTCCATTCAGGTATATTTGTAGTGTTAGGAGGGGGGGTGTTAAATAAAAGGATGTCTCCTGGTTTAAGCTGGCAAGATGTCTCCTATTGTGGCAGCTTTACTTCAAAGTTATGAAAAATGACTAGAAATTTTTGGTGCTCAAATGAAAAGATTTTAGGGAGGTCTGATTTTCAGAACAGAGATAGAGAGCTTGTTTTGGAAACTGGACAGTTAGGGGTGTCTCAGGGAACGCTCAGCAAATCTACCACGCTTTAATAAAAAACTAGTCCATAGGGTATTGAGGAGAGGTATGACTACTTCCTTTGTTTATATATCCAAGTTGGCTGGTCAAATTAATGACATATTTTCTATAGAAAACTTTTGTAAGGAATGGAGATGATGTTTATTCCAATACACAGTGCAGGGGATGACAAAGAGCGCTCTAGGAGCCCAGAGAGAGTAGCCAGTTACCAAAAATGGCTGAGTTAGGTGGGTGGGTAGTGAAAATACGTCTGAGAACTTTTTTAGGTGCATGGATCCTGGATGGCAGCATTGTTGCTTTTTATAATAATTATACAGTTATGTGTAAAACTATTTATAGTAATGTGCCCTAAAATTAGGAAACACAGTAAAGGGAGGCGGCATTTGGATGGTGTACCAGCTTCTGCCTTTGTATGTTACCGTGTGCTTAATCATCCTCAGCCACTAAGGAAATTCTTTGTATGAGTGTGTCTGCGGGCATGCATGCACATTTAGCTCTTTCCAGAATCCATCTGGTTGACTCTGTTACTTCTTCAAAGAGTATAGGGTGTCTTTTAAATTTCTGTTTTGCCACATTTATTTTATTTGCTTTTTTAAAGGGAAACATTCTTCTTAAAAAAACCCCAGCTTCTAAAAGTGCCTTTCTATAAAGCTCATGGCTCCTTTGACATGCTTTAAAAGTTAAAAAACCGGCAACAACAAAAGCAAACCTAGCAATTTTTTTTCAGAAATACCATATAGAGGAAATTCCTTCTATTGCAGACAGAAATCTCAGCTGTACCATCTCCTCAACCCTGTTTTTTTGCTCTCCCATTGGTGGCCTGAGGAAAGAAAGGTTCAAGTTAACAAGTTCAAGTTAACATTAACTAAACATTAGAGGAGAAGCAGGGAGTAATTTGTGAAGTCTGAAATGCTTTGTAGAAATGACTATGACAACTTCTCTGTCACCAGCAAATAGAAGATTTTTTAACCCGATGCCTCTTCTGACCAAGTACTGTTGTAACAAGGCAATGGTTTGAGCTTCTCCTTTGTCGTAATGGAGGAAATTTATAGTGTAAGTATCAATTCCATCCAGCTCTTCTGTCAAAGACTTCCCAGGTTCTTGCATTTAGAGGCCAGAAAGGCCTATGGTGGCCTCCTGAGTAAAGCAATGGAATTCAGTCTACTGATGTCTGCATAAAGTCCTTAGGTTCTACTTGAGCATTGGCTTTACCAGACATCCAGATTTGTTTTGAACACATCAGATAATCAGAAATGTACTGTATCCCGCAGGAAGCTGTTCAAATAGTTATCTCTTCTCTCAAAAGCATTGCATTTCATGTTGTATTTGAACATTTCTAATTTCAGCTCCCTGGTGTTTCGTATCTCATTATCCAAAGATGTTAACATGCATTCAGCATCAGGCTTAGATGAGATCACTGGAGCAACTGTTGCTCCAGCTGCTCAGCCACCCCCTTCCCAGAGGTTGTTGCCCACCAGAGCAGGAATGGCTTAACATCTCATGAACTGACACTGTTTACAATGATAAACTGATCCTGGGCAACAACTTGCAAGAAATGAAGACCAAACTGGTTCTTGTTGTAGCCATACAGTTTTATCCGCTGCTACATACATATCAATATTTTAATGTACAAGACTGAGGTCCCTCTTATCTCTACAGGTGCAGGTTTGTTTGATCAAATCTCTTCATAACCTTCTCTTTGAATAGACTGACCTCTGATTTTTTCATTATAAAATGTGCCTTTGAGACCTAAATCAATTTTGTAACTCTTTTCTGAGCGAAATATTTCAACACACGACCATGAGAATTGGATAACCATTCCTGGACAATCATTTTGCAAGCTGTGTTAATTAATTAGGCCTCTCCTCAGTGACAAAAGGCAAGCCCTTTGTAATGAAGCTTCTTTGCAAATAAAGTTCCCAATCCTGCAAGTGTGACCTGACGCCAGACTTCTCCAGAAAAATGTGGGTAATGCAGCTTTGATGTTTAAATACCTCTGAGAACCAAAAGCAAATGGCAAAATTAGGGTCATTTGAATTGATTTTTTTGTTTGTTTTTCACTGCTGTGGTGGAAAAAGTTAAGAGAATGCAAAACTTCAGCATTCAAAACACATTTTTGTTTGATTTTTAAAGAGAAGTACTTTCTTCCAACAAGGAGCCGGCATTTAAAGCAGGATATTAGGACTGTTCATTTCCATGCACAAGTTCACTGGAGTAGCTGTAATACATTGTGTGACCAAATTAATATGTATGAGAACATCCGATATGTGCATGCAAAACCTCATTGTTTTTATGGCAGCTTGTTATGCAGCAATTCAATGAAGTCAGCAGTGTAGTCTGAATTCCAGTTACTTTGCAGTGAATTGGAAATCAGAAGAAGTATGAACTACCTTGCATTGCTGGAGTAGGTGAAGTTCATTAATGTTCATTTTGGGAATGATTTAATGATGAGCGGTTGATACATTGCCAGCTCATAAAGTCAGCTCAATATCAACTCATTAGCAGGAAGCTGAACTCTGTCTAAGTTGGTCTAGGACTTGTGTCTCAAACAACACTTAAGGGAGAATCATAGCTTTATTAAAAGCAAAAAGTATTCAATGTAAGAAACAATCTTTTTAAAAATAGGGTGAGAGTTTGTAGAAGTAATGTTGGAGCTGCTTTGAAATTACTTTCCAGGAAAGCTCCCACCCATAAAAAATACAACATGAATAACAAGGTGTCCCAATGTCTTTCTCATGCTAGCATAAAACCAGTATTCTTTGTAACTGCTAGAAACTGCTTATGAAGAAGGCTTGCTATGTTATACTTTTAGATCTACAAAATTAACACTGAATTTAATTTAAACCCAGTATACAAAAACAAATCACTAACACCATATCAAAAGCACAGACTACATCTGGTCTCAATCAATTTATGCACAACATTCAATGCACTTGAAAGCACACCACCCACAGTAACATCTCCCAGAGTGCTGAAAGCTTCCAGTGCTGCCTTCTTTGCTTTCTTTTCCTCGTTTAGAGTGTGTTCTTTAAAAACAGAGAAATAAACAGACTTCATTTTAATGATTCACATCTTCCATAGTCTTGGGACTGAGGCACTGGCTCCACCTTGTTTTGAGCTATTCCTGCGTTCCTTCATTTGTTATCGCAGGCACCAAACAATGTGATCCATAAATCCCATTGACTTGTCATGTACTTTGCTGCTCCAAAGACATGTAGACCAGACACACTCATATCTCTTTCCAAATATATTATTTGGGGTTCACAAATACCTGAGTTTATCTTTTAATTGTTTGTTTTAACCAAAGCAATGATGTATTGACTTAATTGTGTCTGTTCTCATTTATCTGCTAAAACAAGCAAGAAATACTAAAAGATAACCACATTGTTGATTGATTTGACTGCGTGACGTTTGATGCAATCCATATGGTCCACAACGTCAGCATTAGTTTGCAATCACAAGAAGTCATCTCCAAAATCTCAAGGAACAGGAGAGCTGTTGGTGCTAGGAAGAAATTCAGTTCCTGTAGTAAAGAAGCATTTGTTTTGGTTTATTTACCGCAGTGACATATATGAAGGCAATGCCAGTAAATCAGCTGACAGCAAAAAACTTCGCTTCAAAAAATAATTGCAAACTAGGATCTGCCAGTTTCATGCCTAGTAGTTTAAAAATACTAATAAAAATAGGAAAACCTGTGACAGAAAACTGATTTATACAAAAACCAAGAAAACCTCTGTTATTTGTAAAGTGCAGTTTTCCACCTTTTAGAAATGATCCTGGAGAAAAATTCATAGTCTGAAGATCTCATTATCTTGTGGATGTTTTCAAGACATCCATGCCCAGCTCTGGACTTTGAGGATGGATCCTACTTTTTCTAGCCAAGTCAAAAAAGTGGATTCTTGGGTGCATTTTGCCTCTCAGGTGCCTGGTGAGTTCCTGTAGCTTAAGAAGACAGAGCAGAAGCTGATCGTGTTTTTGATGCAGAGGTGTCATATTTTGCCTTTGCAGGCAAGCCAGAAACTGTGGAAGAAATGGAAAGAGAGGAGAAAAGCAGAGCCAGAAAGTCTCAAAGAGAATACATGGAAAATTCTTGCTCAATTTTTGGGTGATTGGATCAATTTTGAACACCTTGGAAAAAGCAATCTTGTTTTGCTCCTGGTATATTGTATTTGTTTGAGTAGAGCCATTAAAAGCGTGGGCATAATAATTTGTGAGGCAGCTTGTGACCCATGCTGTTTTTTCTTGCTTTTTTCACCCTAGTTAAACTTTAAAACCTTCCCACATTATTGTCAAACATTTCTTGCAGCTAAGAAGATAAATGCAGCAAATCATCTCCTGTAAACAGGTGAATTACAGGTTCTCCCTACTGGAAGAACCAACAAACATTTTCTGTACAAGGCAATGGTTTGTATTCATTGTGATTGGAATGAAAAAATTCAGACAAGCTCTTCAAACTGAAAGAGTTGTGAGAACAGAAAAATGGGAAAATTAGGAACTTAATGTTTGCTATGTACCAAGAATGGCTGTCATTTTATGCAAGGCACTAGAATGAAGAAATCAGTAGCTAACACTTAAGACAGTATCTTCAAGAGAATTGTAACCAACTTAGGTGCACCAGAGGCAGTGAAAGGTAAGCTAATGAAGGAAAGGTATGATACATCCAGACCAGATAAACTGTGCAGAGAAAAGGAAGCTATGCATTTCTACCTTACAAGCTACCTCTGTTCTGCGGCTTGTAAATTTTCCCTCATTTGAATAGTCTCATCTAGGCACCTGTTTTAGGCAATAGAAACTACCTAATGATCAGGAACATATTTCGGAATAAGGAGATTTGTGCTTACAGTTGTCTCTTTTCCATGCCTAAAGTGTGCTGTTTTTCTAGAAATAACATAGGGTTGTGATGACAGGTGCTCCAGTTTCTTACGGGATCCAGATGTTTGATGTCGGTGTTAGATACCATGGATACAGAGCTGCTGGCTCAGCTATAAATGGTACCTGGCTGTGTAAGTTAGGGCTCTGGAAAGCCAGAGGCCATGGTACTGCTTCATCTGCCCTGCTGCCACCTTGTCTGTCAGCTGTTGTGCAATGAGGCCTGGCTTGGCTGCATCTGACTTCAGCTTCATCAAATGGTATTGTTTTCTTCTCTGCTGCAGGAGCCTCTCATAATGAAGCTAAATACTGCTTTTCTTAGTTTCATGAGCTACACTTTTCATTCAGGGCAAAGCACGCAGAATCTCCTGCAATTGCTCTGCTATTTTCCCTTCCTCCTTTATAATTTTTAACCTCTTCATTATCCCCCACTGGCTCGCGTTGGGTGGGGAATCAGTGCTTCCTGCTTGCTAATGCCAGGATGTAATGAATGAGTGTTTTATACTGCGTTGCAGCTTTTCTGCTGGATTTGTTTCTGACATAAGCTGGTGGGACAAGCTGTCACTTGTCACCCTCACGATGTTTTCCTTGTGAATGGGTTCTTTGGCATCCTTTTGCCCAAAGGACAGTCAGACACTCTTCTCTTGCTTGCTCTGTTTGTTTTCCTCCGGTGCTTATTGTTCTGTTTGTGCCTGATGCAGGGAGGCAGTTACTACCCTTTAGAAATTTGCAATAGGCATTGACCTAGGGCACCAACACAGGTATGTTTGTGGTCCAAGGAAGACATTAAAGAGCTGAGGTAGGACAAGGAATGACTGTACCTATGAATGAAGCTGGTGTACTTTGGAAACCTTAGCTAATTACCTCTGGATGAAGAAACTGTCAAGGTCTGCTGGGCAAGATGTCGGAGGCTGTTACCTGAGCAGTTCCATGGGCCCTGGGCAATAAGCCAGCGCAGCTTCTAGCCACTGCCAGCCCATTAGCTTCGAGCTACTAATATGACACATCCCTCACAACTTGTGTCCTCTAAAGCCAGCCTTGGATTCAGTCCCAGATCTGAGTTCTTACATCACGTGTTTTTTCCAAAATTATATTTTTTTTTTATTAGAAACAAACCAGTAGACACAAAAGCCTAACTATTCCTTGCTGCTTAAGGAGCATCCACATTTCACACAGAATCACAGAATATCAGGGATTGGAAGGGACCTTGAAAGATCATCTAGTCCAATCCCCCTGCCAGAGCAGGAACACTTAGATCAGGTCACATAGGAAGGTGTCCAGACAGGTTTTGAATGTCTCCAGTTGATGCCACAGTGCCTGCTTTGGTGTACTGGTGAGAGGCGTGAGCACACTGGGAACCGCAATATGGTGCTGATGCTATGATCCAAAGATCCATACCCCTCCCAAATCATCTCGTGGGAAGTCTGTGTGGGGAAGATGTGGCAGGACTTTCTGCCACAAGCCTGCACTTCCAGGGAAATGCCTCTATAGGTCTGAACAAGCGCTGAAATAAGTAGAGAGGAAAAAAGTTTACCTAGTCTTCTCTTGGCTGGAACAGGAGGGTAACTACCAGCACTAATTATTTGAGTGTCGCAGAAGGCAGCAGCTCCAGCACAGCATCCCCTGGCACTGCTGGCCGTAGGAGAAGCTTAACCACCAGTGCAGTGGGCTTCTTGCTGGTACAACTAACACTTACACATTTGCTTTCTAAAAGAAAACCTCTCCACCTGTGTAAGACGCTCAAAGCTACTTTAAGCAGGCACCAGCCTTGTCCAGGAAAGCCCAGACAACACTGACATATCTCTAAACGTGGGAGGAAAAGCAACGGAGATGAATGAACATAATGGCAAAGGGTCAATAGCCCAGCCAGCCAAAAAGCACAGCATCTGTCCCACACTGGCCATTAATCTCACAAAGTAACAAGAGTCTGGGGAAGCTCTTTCTCTGGTGGAAGGAGGCAGCTGTCAGAAACACAGCAGTGGTCAGGCCATAGGTGTCAGATGCCTGGATGAGCATGGAGAGGTCTCCTGGAGAAAAGCCAACCTCCACTGGAGCCAGGGGCTGCACTGGAGGACCATGGCATGGACTGGCGGCACTGCTGAGGCTAGGTCACTTTGCTTTGAGGAAGGAGGCATTCAGTAGCCTGTACGACAGCTGAGACAGGCCAGTCTGAAACAGCCTTGCAGCTATCCAAACTGCTGCATTGTCAAAACATCGGTCGCCTTTGTTTCTTGTAGTTTTGCTCTCTGTGGACTTGTTTTTTACCAGCCTCAGTCTATAGCATTTAGCCAACTTCTCCTCTCTGAAAACTACTACATAAGATATCTCACAGTAGTGACAGGAGGAAGATGGAGCTGTGTCTGCATGCTGGCTTCAGTCACAGACCTGTCACCCACACACAGCGTTTGTAATAGATCAAGAGTATTTTTTCCACCAGTCTTCATAACCCAACAAAACTCATTCTACAGAGTTCTTCATACCAATGCAAAGATGCTGTATGTAGGCACTGCCTGTCCTCTCTCCACTCTAGAGAGGCAGCGCCATCTGGGTGTGTTGTGCCTCTTCAACTGTGAAAAGCTGAACTGCTGTATAGGCAGCAGTGACAATAGGTCCCTCACCTGGGGTAACTCTATTATTAATGATGGAAACAGCTGGTCCCACTTGTGGTCTTTCCATCCTTAAGCTGTCTGCGACTGTTTCTTAGCAGGTGGCTGTCAAGTTTGTAGCTGAGTTGATGGAGGTGCCTGAGGAAGCCCCTTGGTGATCCTATGTTGGGCTTCTGGGGCGCTTTGCTTTTCTGTGGCAAGAGAAGCTAGCCTGACTGGGATGGGGTGAGAATTGCCCCTATCGTCTATTTTGCCAGCTCAGACCTTGTGCAGGGGCTCTGTAACTGACGGTGAGCATACAAATAATGTTTTGTCCTTGGACAGCTGTTTCTGCAATAAGTGATCATGAACCAAGAAAGGAAGGAATTCAATCCATATGTTATTTAAGTTTTTGTCTCAATACACCTGTGCTGCTATCTAACCTTGCTTTAGGTTCTCCAGGACAAAGAGCTCTTTAATATTTGGACATGTACACTTATAAAGAGGACCAGACTGTGTGCATAGCTCTTTCTGTGCCACCATGGTTTTCAGCCAGGGCAAGGGAAACATACACTGGTACCAGTTTCAGTTGACTTTGGCAAATTAGACTATAAGCTTGAACAGCCTGGTAAAGACTATGTGTCCTGTTCACAAGAGCCATTACTCTTGTGTTGTTGGTATATCCTGACGGTGGAAACAGATTGGCATGAGTGGCAGCTAGTGCTGCCATCAGGGCAGACACCACAGCACCCCTTATCTCCCAGATCTGGCAGTTTGGTTAAGTAGGAGAGGGAAGTACCCACTTTGGAGCCCATCTGAGCCAGCAGAAGATATCAGTGCTCCCTACTGCCCATCACCCAGAATAACCATCCCTGCAGCTTGCTTGGTGGATGCTCCCTACTTTATGCCAGCTGAGCCAGGCATCTGAGCACTCTGTGTTGTTTGAGGATGTGGATAACCTCCAGCTACAGGAGTTTGGGGAATTGCTTGGTGAGCACCAGGGCTGGAGGATGGCAGGCTTTGCTGTCCCAAGGGCTAGTCTCTCAGCCACACAGTGCATTACTATAGTCCCGCAGGCAAGCAGCTTGGCCACAACTAACGAGTAGGTATTGCTGCTGTGCTTTAAATAATATTTCATAAAATGTTATTAACCCATGAAAACTTATTCAGATTATGAAAACAGTCTACCAGGTGCTCTGGTGTTTAGATATCCAAGAGGAGAAAGCTTGTGTTTTCTCATGCTTGTGTTTTTTTAAGAGTAATGTTCTGTTAATGTTTTTTGTCTGTGTGTACAAATAGATACAAGCTTATTGTAATATTATGCAATTTTTGATAAGAGCACTTTTCTGTTTTGTAGAAGCTCTCACAACTTTTACAGCCACTACTTTGTTTGGGTCATGCTGTAATCATTCTTCAGAAACTCAGTGTCTCAGAAAAGTTATGGGTCTATCAAAAAGCAGCAGTTTAATTTTATAGGCACACCTGTGAATTTAATTCTCCTCTAAAACTTCTCTTAAGTCCTTAAAGGGTCATTCCAAACTCAAGGGGGGAAGATTTGACTACATTGTCTCAGTAAACTGCACGATATATAGACGTACTGAACCTGGCAAGTGAGTGTTGGTTAATCCTGAAACCTGGCCAAGTCATCTGTAATTCCAAAAGGCACTGCATTTAAAATGAAAAGTTCCCCTTATGATTAAGGCCCGTTTATTATTTTATTAACTTAATTTAGGTTTTTTTACTGCTGTCATTCATTTGTAACTGCCAACAGCTGCTGGTAAGGTCATTGGTAGTTAAAAGTTTTCCTCACTTGAGGAAATGTCTGTCAGTGAACGATAAATTCTAGGACATACATATTCTTACCTACCCCCCACCCTTGGCTCTTCTTAAACTGAAGTTAAAAAAAAATATACAGACTACCTCAAATCAGCTCTTAGAAAGAGTAATCTCTACCCTCCTGAGGGCTATGCCAAAGGGGAATGGGACTTCTGAGCTGGAACAAACCTGCCTTCCAGTGCAGTCCTCCAGCTCTGCTTTTAAAGGAGATGCATTTGAGGCTATCGTTATTAAGTGTTGCATATAACAACAGTAGGTTTCACAAAAACCCCTACCCTTTCTAGTTCATGCAATAAGGTGAGATAACCCTTTGTTTTGAAAAATCAGAGGTAGCCATAGAAAAACATCTTTTAAAGATTTCTTTTTAAATGACCTTTTATGGTAGTGTGTTTTTAAGTCCAATTTTCTTAACAGTTTCCTAAACAAAGTAGTACTTAAAATTTCCCCAAAAGTTTGCTAAAAGGGAGAAAAAGAGGAAGAAACCAAATGAAGAAAATGTATTTGTCAGCACAGGCAGCACCTAAAAGTCTGAGGTGTATGGCCAAGACCAGATAGAGTAAGCCACTTAAGCACTGTTTAAATTCTGACTAAGACTTTTTTGTTTTACAGTAAATTGAATGACCATATGTCTCGCATTGTGTGCTCCTTTTTACTTAAAGCAAAAGTATTTACAAGCTTTTGCCAAGCCTCTTTATGAGGTACTGATAACTTGACTAAACAAAAGTACCTGAAATCTCTGGACTGTGTATTCTTGTGGATATTCACTGCAATTTTGTAATTTTTGGCAATTTAGGGCAGGTAAAATTGCCACTCTGTTGAAGTCAATGTGAGCTCTGACATTTATTTCAGTAGGGACAGTATTTCTGAGAGGGAGTCCATTACCTGAGAAGCTCTCTCCTTATGAACGGTGGGGAGTCGATATTAGATGCTTTTCTAAATCTGTTGAGTTTTTTCCATCACTAAATATGAAGCATATCTATCCTGCTTTTTGGTGGAGACATTAAAAGACATTAAAAAAATACTGAAAAGGGATGAAAGGGATGAAAACCCAAAGGGAGAGAATTGCCATGATTGGACATGCACCTTGGGGAAGCTTGAATGCCAATCCACCCAAGTATTTATGCTGTCTTAAGCTAAGGAGGTGCCAGAAGACCCTCTGCAGGGCAATTTACATGCTGTAAGCAAACCCTGTGCTTGCAGAGCTTGGTTAGATGGCAGCTCTTTTAATCTATTGCTAGGCAGAACAATTTACTTTGTCTTCAGTGACAAGAAAGCAGTTTTTAACAGAGGAGAATGCGTACCATGGCTGTTATACAATGAAAGGGCAATGGACGCACCAAGGCATTTTGGTTTTACTGGGAGGTGAATTAGCTGAGGTCAAATCCTCAGTGTGTAGAATAGTACTGACCTTGCCTAGCTGTTAAGAAAACCTGCAAGCAGCTGTGGCCCCTTGAATTTTACAGCGAGATAACTATTCCAAGTTTATCTCAGTTTAAATAAAGCAAGCAAACATCCTCTCCCCACCCAATACCTTTGTGGTAGAGAAGACAGTGCCCTCACTCCTGAGAGACCTGTTAGTTGTCTGGCCTCGATAAAAAATTCTCTCTTTATATTCTCTGTAATTGAATCTTCTCTCTGGGTCAGAAGAAGTGAGGGAAGAAAGACTACAGGAGATTGGAAAAGAGAGGGGAAATGCAAAGCTATGGAAGAGAGGAGAGATACAGGAAACCTGTTTAATATAAAATCACCTTGGGAAGCCCTGAAGTATTCTGATTTCTACTTTGTCTTATTTATAAATCTTATCACTGTTTTCTATTTGTTCTTTAGCTCTAGAAAATTATAATTGCTCCATACTTTGCAAATACTAATAGCTTTAATAGATTAAATCTGTGGTAATATCTATGCAACCTAATAAAGCTGGGTAGTTTGTAATGCAGTGTGTTAGGATTTCTATTCTTACTGTGTTGGCAAGAGGGAATATGACAACAAGGGAAACAATTCTAAAAGCACGCAAACAAAACCCAGGAAAGACTTGTGAGTCTTCTGACTCAGAATAAAATGAATTTATAATGAAGCAGCCTTCACAAAAGGGAGTCTTTGATTCTTCACTGAATGTTATTTTCTAGAGGTATTTGACAGTGTTGCTTATATCTTGGAATCTAGAGAACAAAGAGAAATGATTTTCATTTCTTTTCCACTAAAACATTCTCTTGATGTTTGAGTTCAGTTTTGGTAATACTCTAATAGGTTGTACTTGTATACAGCCTTCCATTTTAAAATCTGGAGTATTGTACATATACTGAACTAAACCTCATGTACTCTCATGGTGTTGGGGAGTAGTAGCATCCTTGAACCACAGGAGTGGAAACAGGCACTGAATGTGACTACCTTAGTATCCTCCAACACATCTGAGGCAGAGTTGAGTGGACAGTCCAACAGATTTCGCCCTGGATTTTTTCCTCCATGTGTACTATGAATCTGCATACCTACTTGGCTCACTTGGAAAAGCCTGAGTAGATTTTCTTCTTTCCCAGAGAAAGAGCCTAGGATTGCAGAAACATGTCAGTGAAGAGTAGCAATGAAAAATTCTGAAAAAATTTGCCTATGGGTAGCACTGAGTGTGATAAAGGATAGAACATGGTACAGAGGTTAGGATTTTCAGAGATGTTTGGGTGCATCTTCCTATAGCGGTTTAGGGAAGTACTTGACCTGAACATTTAGTCTGAACCAGCTTTATGGCTCTTGCTGTCAATGGACGCTACTGTCCTTTGCTGTCCTTCCTGTGACTGTGAAGGGGGAGGACTTATCTTTGTCTCAGCTGCTCCTGTGCAAACCATGTGTAACAAACCCAGAAAAATGCCAGTTTGGGAGCAGATGTGGCTAAGCAAGGGCACTTGGTCCTGTCAATAGACTACTACAGAGGGGATAGCTTCTGGCAGAAAGTGCAGTTAGCTGGAAATAATAGTGTTTTAACATGCATTGTATATATATACATGGAGTGTGCAGAGCTGAAAAATAATGATTTGTTTTTTTTTTTTTTTCACCAAAAGTCTTGTGTGTTATGTCTGAAAGAATTGCTTCTTTTTATGTCTGTTTCCTGGGCTTTTTATAAAACAAGGATTTTGACTTTTCCTTTGCAGAATTCTGAAGAAGAGATATTAATCATCTTGTTGGGGTATTTGCTACCTACCACACGTTTGCATGCTGCAAACTGCTTTCAACTCTAATTAAAATAATTGTGATTGGTTTATGAAACTGGTTTCCAAAAACTCTGGCATTGAGTTGGGCACGGAAACAAAAATTCTGAAAACTTCACTTCAGTTAGGTATGTTACACAGCGCATTTGAAGAAGCTTTCTGAATTGCTATTTACTTGCCGGTAAACCTGCACATCAAATTCCCTTTGTACACCCACTGCTAAGTACCAAGTAAGTAGTGTGTGTAACTATTATGCTTCTTGCTTCCTCTGCTGTGTACCTATAAAGGCCTACTGAGTGTCTTTCTGAAAAGACAAAGAGATAATTTTGTATAAGGTCCAATACAGGCAGGAAAAGAGAGGTAAAACTGTGTGGTTTCTCATACAGTTTCCTTTTGTATAATCTAATGTAGTTATCTTAGCAGGAGGAATAATTTTGATCTTTTGTGTGTGGATAAACGTGACAGGATTGAAATATGAGTCTGTATCCACAATACCTTGAATGTATTGTCCTAGAATATTGCATCATATTTAATAACATATAGGACGGGATGAACAAAAGCCTATCTGATCTTCTTCCATTAGCTTTACTCATAATGAATGCTAAGGCAGAGGTTTCCTTTCCTCAAGCTTTGAGGGGCTGTTTCCCTCCTTTTACACACTGATGCTCTGCTGCAGCACAAGTGGATCTTGTGCCAACATTTGATCTCACCTCTGAGTTGAAGTATCAATGGGAAAAATTAGCAAGAAGTTGTTTATGCTGTGTTAGAACTCATTAGGAGCTCTTTCCCTGTCATGCCAATCATAAACTTTTATGGGAACACATTCCAATGTCATATTTATATGTGGGAAGCCAGAACAAGGGTTTTTCTGTTGGTAGGTGTGGCTGCCAGAGATTCTTCTACTGATTACTGGCTCCACTTTCCTCTTTCAAAATAATGTTGGTGAAAAAACAAAGCTTTAGCCCCTCATAGCACATGCTTATGGAAGTGCTAATTTTAATGGTTGCTCTTTTGCTGACTACTTGGTGGTCTCTGTTCACCTCTGTTTTCATGCTGTGTGCTAAGGAGCAATGACATTGCTGATTCCGAACTTAACCAGGGGGTTATTGAGCTGGGGCTAAATAGTGATGTCAGTGCAGACATAAAATAACAATGTTCATTCAGTGAAAAATGTCTCTTTAAATACACAGTTTTCGTGTGTATACCTATGCTTCAGCTGACCTCTAGAAGTACTCTAATGCCCTTCCACTTGCTACGCTTAGATTTTTTACAAGTTTTGGATTCAATAAAGTTCACTTCAGCAGATTCCATTCTCTTTCCTAACTCTTGTACTGTTTGATTCTCCTGTTAATGGGAAAGAAGTTATTTAGCATTGTTAATTCCTTCATCTTGTGACTCTTCAATCGATTGAATAATAAGAGCCCATTGTGCTCTTTACAGTTATTCTGGGTAATAATAGTCCTAATAGTTATTTGTAAAAAAATTTTTTTTAATAAAACCTCACCTCCACCCACTGTTTTTAATGCTTGGATGACACGGGAAGAAGTGAGTCACCATTGTCGTGCTAATGCAATTTCTAATAAATTAACAAGGGCTTATGAACTTCTTAAGCTTTAATTACATTGTGGCAGGACATATATACATATCCTATAACTATATTTAAAAGTTTTCTTCTTATTCTCTCCTGCTTTTACACTTGATGAAATCTCTCAGGCAGCTCAGCTGTTTGTGGGCCTAATATAAAACTGGAAAGTGCACACGATTAGGTACAGGTTTGGGATTTTTTTTTTAATCATAGATACAATCTAGATGGATATTCATGCAATGATGTTAGGCTGGTTGCATCATCTCAGATGGTGAATATGGTGGAGCTGAAGCCTGAGACAGGGAACTGCATGACTATGGGCCTGGAATAGGGTCATGTAAGTACCACAAGAGTGCCCCAAGGAGTAGGTCTCACTAGAAGAAGGTGTATAGGTGTAGGGCTACAGATTGATTCATTCTCTCATCCAGTTCACGCTTCAGTGTTCAGGAGTATTCATAAGTTATTTTTTTAAAGGAAATTCTAGGTAGTATACTAACATTTGTCTGCTTGTGGATGGGAAAATATTGACCTAGAACCAGATCAATACTATATGAGTCTGACCAAAAATCCCATCTTAGCTTTCAGACTCATCAGAAACTCTGATCTGTGATTACATACTATCTGGCCTGGGTTCTTGGAAAGCTTTGCAAATATGGTCCATTTTATAGTAAAATTTGAAATAGCTGTGTTTATCTTCCTTTAGGATTTTGTTTTGGCAGTTTCCTGGTGTGGACATATCTCTTGTTCTCATTTTCATCCTGCCAGGTAAGTCTAAGATGTAAAGAGGCAGAATGGCTTTTGGGCCCTCCGTGTTCCTTGGTTTGATTTTTCATTCGCAGTAAGCAAGCCAGAAAAGTCCTGGCATCGTTTCTCTTCCTGTTTTCTTCTTTTGGCAGCAGCACATCAGGTTTGCTTTCCCTTTCCAACCATGCTCTACAGGTCCAGGCCTAAATGTTGTGATTCAATTTGTTCTACCTCTATCTTTCTCCTCTTTACACCATTCCCTCAGGAAAAACTACCAAACAGCTGCTTTCATTATACTGGGCCTCTGAAGAGTAGGATGCCATTACTCAGGCAAGCCAGAAGTCATTCAGAAACAAGGAGATATCGTCTTTGTATTATATCCGTTTGCTGTTAGATTTCTATTGTCCAGCACTATCATGAAGATCCTAAGAATACTACTAATATGATGCAGGAGTCTGCTCTGGTAGAGCAAGCTACTTAATGATGACTAATGAACTAGAGCAAAATTAGTAAAACAAGACTGCATTATGTTTAGAGCTGAAATGAAACCTGCACTTTCCAATCCTTTGGGATATCTGGGAAAGGAAAAAAAAATCTGTTCTGGATTTGCAGCAGACTTTTTCTTTCCACAAATATTTCAAAAATCTGAAAAACCAGGTCTGAAAATATGGAAACAGAAATTTAGCATTTCGTCCAAATCTGAGGCTAAGGTTTGGTTCAGCCAAGGTCTCTGGGCTGCCAGTTTTATCATGGGCAGGACAGGAGTCCAAATCTCCTGGGATTTCTATCTCCCCACTAAGGACTCCTGGCTTAGGATCTCAGGGCTTTGCCTCACGGATCCTAGAAGACATCTAGCCTTGTTTCAGAAACATTTGGCCAAATGGGGTCTTGCGTTCGCTATTTGGCAGTAAGTCGGGCAAATTCCTGCTCTTTCATTGGTAGGTGTCTGAAATTGCTGCATTGCTACAGATGTTTTAATTTACAGGGAATTGCTAGTTTTCAGCAACAACAAAACATTTCATTGAAATAAGTTTTCCACTCATAATTATGATGTCCCAAACCACAGAAATGGGAGCCACATTATCTAAACCACTGTTATATTTCAGATAACAAAGAGAACTTCTGCTAATTACCTCATTGTTTTATAGTCTGTTTTCTTTTTACCACTCTAATAAATACAGTCCACTCAAAGATGTCTTTTGCAGATCCTTCTGAAAGGAGAAGTAATTACTGAAAGCTAGTTTTCTGCTATTTGCAAAACTTTAACACCATACAGATTTGTAAGACCTCAACATCTCTCTTGTCTCAGGTAAAAAATGAATCCTGTTTGATGATTGACCTTCCTAGGAACAGAAGCTTCTCCAGAAAGACATCAGATCTATTGGCTCTCAGCTGCTGCTAGGTAAAAATCATTATCAGAACACATGAGGGTAAGCTAGTTGTACTAGTTGCTTAGCTCAATGAACATATTTCTTAGAAAAATCCCTAAAATACTATGAGCCAACCTGGCCATAATATATGATTGCATCCCTGAGTCTTTGAGGGGAGAGGGTTTTAGCTCAAAATTGATAGGACTTGTGGAGGTGAGCAGTAGATGTCAAGTAGTTTAAAGAAAAAAATAAAGCACTTCAGAGTTTAGATTTAATTTGCTGTTCTTGGAAGAGGAGTAGGGGAGTAGATGATGCAGCGTCAGAAAGTCTCTCCCTTGGTAGGCAAGTTTCTTGCTTTTCACTTCATGTACAGATAGAGACAGTGTGTGCTCAGTCTCTATAACACATTAATTCCTTTAATTGTTTTAATTCCCTATTAACAGAGTAGCTGATATTTGGCTAGCAGTCAGATTTTTGAGATTGGGGAAGAAGTGGCACATGATGGTGAGAATCTCCTTAGATATATCTGACTGAAGTAGTGGGACCTTGGTCTAGTCCTTTAAACACTTCATTTAAATGACATTCATTGTTTGACGTCACTGAACTGGGCTGTGAATTTAAAACTTTTCCCAGCTGTAGACTGAGATGAGACTTCTCAGCCTTGGCATAGTGTCCCTTGCTCTGACAGTACTATGCTGTAAAAGAGTGTGGTAAGATCCTGTTTTACTATTCTAGCCCAGTTGAGCTGGCTGATGGTAAAAGGTGGGGAAAGCAATGAACAAAGGCTCTTCCTACCTGTAAGGAGAGAAGAATGGTTTCTCCTTCACTCAAAAATGCAGATTTTTGTCTGTGTGCATCATTTGGAATAAGGAAACTTCTTGTCCCACCTTTCTCACCAAAAGAGGTCCTAATGGATATGCCCAAGTCTGTCTCAGCAGCTTCAAGGCAACGTTGAAATCCTCTGAAGATTGTAGATAATTATACTCTGTTATCACAGCCTACGCTTATTTCCTGCTCCCTGGGAAACAGCTGAAAGGAAAAACATTTCTCCACACTTTTTGAAGAAAACTATTACAGTTAATGATATTTCTGAGACTAAAATAAGAAATAGCCATAAAAGAAATGTTTGTAATTGACTCTTACTTGTTCTGTCCTCATTTACATCTCCCACCCCCCAGCACACACACCTACACATGTAGTCCTCCTTCCCCAGTTTATACTAAATTCTGTCTTCTTGTGAAATGCAATATAAAGTAGGATAGAGAGCATGAATCTAGTAAGACTGTACGTGGTAATCCAATTCTGGGTTGTTTGTTTCTTATCCTTTATTGCTCCATTTTGTCCTTATTGAAACTCCAATATGTTGTCTGTATTATTTTATATTCCCTAAGTTTGCTCTAATGTCTAGGTATGCCTGACAGTTACTGCCTCTCAGTTCTGTTCCCTTCCTTCAGAACAGAAAGTTCAGTTTTTGGTAGGCTGTGAAAGTTACACCATTTATAGACCTCCACCTTCTTGATTGGAGTAATCGCCTACTGGATGACTTTGCAATATCAGGCCTTGCATGAAAGCATTTCATGAGGACCAGGCAGAGCTGATTTTGTTAGATTCAAGCTGGATAAAATTCTCTGGCTATTGCCTCTTACAGGAGAGGGAATGTGGAGAGTTGTCTTCTATTGGACCGTGAGTCCTTAAAATGAATACTGTGTCACTTTGTGCAAATTTACATTTTGTCCTTTATAATTTTTTTTATGTCTAAAAGACCATTCAGGTAGTGATCTAAGATATACAATATTATTCTGCTTCAAAGGTACAGCATATGATGTTGGGAATTCAGATATGAGATTGCTGGCACACTGACAATAAGCCTTTGTAGATAAGTTTAGGGAGAAAAACCTATTTTTAATTAAAATTAATTATCATGAAATTGAAGTTCTTTATCACTAATTGTCCACAAAATGACTGGAAATTTTGAAACGCTGGGTTTTGAACAAAAGTTGTGTCCACTGTCATTCAATAGGCATGTCTCCATGAATTACTTTGAGTTAAGATTATGCTCCAGTCTCTGAATTTACACTGTGTGAAATCAGTAAATGTTGTGGAAATGAAGCAGAGGATAAATGCTGAAGGTGTGCCTTATTGCAAAGCCGAGGTAATATATATTTACATTAAGTTAATACTGCTCAAGAGGTTGAGGATGCACTGAAATTACACTCAGATGGCTGCATCCATGTTAGTGCTATGCTCAGCCATGTACGATGAGGCTGAGGCTTCTGGGGCTCCTACTATCACAATTGCCAAAGACCTGTGCTCTTCTGTGGCGGCCTCTCCCTCTGGTCCCACTGGAGGGTTAGGGGAGAAATTAGAGCTGGTGGCTTTGCAGTGATGCTCATTTCCTTCCACTGCGTAGTATGATTATGCAAATGGCTCATTTGTATTGTTTGAGCAGGCCTGTGTAAGTTAAAAGGGTTACAACACACAAGGTGAGATTTTTTTTTTTTTTTTTGTAATAGCAGCTGAGCCATCATGTAAGTTCTTATGGGTAAGTTGCTCATCAGAGCTTGCTTAGAAAGACACAGACTGAGGCTGCCTTCATGCAGGGCAGGGGCATTAGCAGAGACACCTGAAACTCGTCTTCAAAAACCAGGTTCAGCTTGGCTGAGACTTCATTTGGATAAGCAAGCACACTCTTTCATCATGGCTGCTTTTTTAAAAAAAACCATAACTTTATTCAAACCAAACTATCACAAAACCTGTGAGTTTTGATGTTGCTCTCTCAGGAGAAGTGGATAAGTTTTGTTGTCGTTGCCTGTGTCTAATTACAGTTCCCCTGCAGTCACTGGCACACACAATTTTCTCTTAAATTTTGGGAATGTGTCTCACATCACAGCAATGAAGGCCTCTTGGGTTGCCAACCTCAGCTGTGCCCTCAGCATACATGCTGAGCTGAGAAGTCATGACTCTTTTTTTCCAGGTTTTTTTTTTGTTTCCTCTGTGCTTCATGGTTTGATGTGTATTCATTTCATGTTTTCAGCTCTTCTCCCCGAGAGCTTAAAAACTTACTAAAAAGGAAACAAACAACATCGAAGATGCTTGTGTGAATTCCTCAGCTGCAGCTGTGATTAGAGCACCAGATTCATGACATAACCCTAAGAGCTGGCAATGCCACAGAAGTATGTCTGCATCCATTCAACAGGTCCAGTCAGGGGATTAGAAGAAGATGTGGGGACAGTACCAGTTAGAAAGTCACATACCATTACGTTAATAGAGAATGAGTCTGAAGCTGTCTCTGTGGGTCAACAGCTTGTGCCATAAAGAGGTAGCTCAAAACTTGGATGTCTCTGTCTAAGGATTTGAAGTGCACTGAGGTATCTCTGTACTCATCTCCTGCACAATGCATCCCATTGCTGGAAATAGTTTCCATTTGAACAGATAGTTTCTAGAGTGTTGAAGGTTTAGAGGGGGGTAATGGGACTTCTGGAGGGAGAACAGAGTGAAATATCAGGGAGTAGGTAGTACTCCAGAGTTTCAAGAGTTTGGGAAGACATAGTTGTAGCTCATTTCCCGCACCCCGCCTCTCCCATGACTGTCTTCCTTTCCCTGAAGACCCTGGCCCCCACTGCATGGCTTGCTTTGTGCAGTATTCCTGGTTAATTGGGAGGAGCCATGTCTTTCCTTCTCTCTTTCCAAGCCCTGCTCCCCACTGGTAAGGCTGCCAGGATGGAGAGAGGTTGGGGTGCAGTTCTACTGTGCTGTGGTGAGGAGGAGCAGAGCTGGGATGCAGGCATTAAGCAGAGACCTCAGTTGTGCTGCTTCTGGCAGGGCTGCCCCTACACAGGTGACAACCCTTCTCTTGGCAGTGGGAGCTCTGCAGGTATGTGGTGGCTATTCAAGCTGGAATTAATATTTCTTACCTGCTTAGATACAAAATAGGCAGATTACTGCTCGCTGTAGGGTGCTGACCTGTGGAGGTAACTGCTGTGTCAGTGGCTTGTTCCATGTTAATTTTTTTTTTATATTGTTGTTGGCAATATATTAATATTAATGTTATTTATTAAAGAAAATAAAAGCGGCATAATTCATCTGGGTCACCAAGTCTCGTCTCAGCTGACTGCAGGAAGCCAGAGAAGAGGCATTGGTCTGGAGAGCATCTGCTTCTCCGGTTTCACAAATACCCTGTCACAAGCAGGGTGGCTTTTGTAATGAGGGTCAAGATTAATTTCTGTCCGGAGTGCAACAGTTCATAAGGAATTCACAATCCAGATAGTCTATTCATTTAAATGTTAATAAGATCCCTGGTTTGCTTTGAAAGGTAGAGAGGACTTTGCTTCTTTACGCTTTGATTCCTTTTCTCCTCTTATTTACAATCGTGCTTTAGCAGTTCAATCTGGTTTTGCGGGTAAGAAACACTCTTGCTTTGGCCAGGGTGAAAGCCTCTTCTAGATGTACTTTTGAGATGCTGGATGTGAGTAGTTCAAGGAGGGGCAGCAGAGCTCTCTCCACCTCTTTGGAGTCCTCCATCCAGGACACTATCCTTTGTTTTCTTTTCAGAGCTTCAGTCCCGAGAACAAAAGCCAGTTTTATGGAACCAGGCTCTTGCAAAGACAGAAAATGCACCTTTAAGGCCTCCACAAGTGGCCACTGGGGACTTGCTGCTGAGAGGGGGTGAATCCAAGATAATAGCGTAGCTTCTGTGGGAGCCTGACTCCACTTAGGAAGGGACGGCACTTTCCCCACAAGGTTGAGCCGGTGCCAGAAATAGAAGCCTCTGTGTACCATGCGGTTTTAATAACTTCATAACAATGACATGAGTAACCCTGTGAGTATGCTGTAATGGTGACATGAGGCTGGAGATAGCGTTGTAATGTTTTTCTCATCACGTATTCTAGATATACAAGGTAACAGAACATGAGTCCAAAAGTATATGATTTAAATAAGACTTAAACTATTCTACATCTCTCTGAAATCTCTCTTGGGAATACGCATTAGGATTAATAGAGAAGAAATTGGAAAGGTCCAGCTAATATTAGAAGTTATGGTTTTATTCATTGCAGTGAACCAGAGGTCCCAATGTATCTTGGCCCAATCTACGACCACACTCATTCATGTGCTAAAAAACGTTCCTGTCACCACAGCCTCAGATTATAGCATGAGCCAATGATAGCTCTGTTAAGGGCAACCGTGATCTTCTTCTTCAAGCAGTAGAAGTTATTAAAGCCTTTCGGGCACTGTGGTGCTCTTCAGATGGTTATCTGCATGCATGTTAATGCCTAGGTCAGAGGAGCATCCCGTACCCTTCAGGTATCCATAGCACAGAAGAACCACTGAGCCTTGGACATGGCAGGGAAGAAAAGCAGAGGAAAGCTTTGGGCACAGCTACTTTGTGTAATCCCCAAAAGGCCAGACAACAAAGTGCTTTTAGATTGTGTGCTGGTAGGAAGATGCAAATGAAGACAAAATCTCCTGTCGTGTGACACCTGGCAAACAGGACTTGATGTTCCTTGTTGGAGAGCAAGGTTTCTATGACAGATAACAGGCTCCACTGCCAAATGCTTCCTCCTGATAGAACAATTTGCAAGATCCCAAATTTTTGGGAACTATTGAGTTCAGAGAGAGTAGCAACACAGCTGAAAGTGTTATGTAAACAACATATGTTAGATGTCTGATGTGTGGAGCTCCACACAGCACTAAAAACTGCATAGAACATAGGAACCCAGTCTCCCATTTTAACAGTGTGAAAGGGCACTAAAAATCAGAAAGGTGAATCTCTATTTAATTTTATAGTAAGATTATAGTTTTTTCTTATATTCTATTGGATGTTTGCACAAAGGAAGCCAATATGTGAGTTGAATTTCAATGAAAAAGTCCAGTCAGACCATAGACTCAATAATTAGGCTTGGATTCCTCTAAAATAACTTTTGCCATCTAAAATGTAGTTATTAGACCTAAGCACCCTTCATAGCTAAAAGAGGGGTATCTCCTGAGGGCAATTCAGCCCTTTTTAGGAAGACTTCTGAAATAAGCAGGATAATTTGCCATCCAAAGGTTATTTGCTCTTTTTTTTTTTTCATTACAGAGAAAGCCTTAGATTTCTTGTTTGTTCTTATGTGCTTTCCCTTTATTTAGACAGAGATAGCTGAGAGTAATCTGGTCCTAAAGAAGTCTGTATTTTGAAGGGTGTTGGGGCAGGACCGATCAGAGATCAGTCCTGGCCATGTTGCTGCTTGTAGAGCTGCTGTGTGAAAGCCCAGCCTAGCCAGACCTGCTGCAACCTGGGCAGAGCCCTTTGTTTTCATGGCATCCAACACAGAATTACTGCAACAGCACTAAAAAGCCCTCTGCAAACTGTTATTTTTCTCAGTCTCGACTTGCATGTTCTCCATCATTTGCAGTTTCTGCTTTGTCTCCCGATTCATATTCAAGAGCTGTCGTATTCGCTGGTTTTCTTATGAATTGTGCTGCTGGTGCTCTGACAACTGAGCGCTGCCTTGGTGGTGGCATTACTGCAGGGTATTTTTGCTGTGCCTGCCATGACAGGGCCTGACATTCAAAGCTTGGCTTCATCCAGTTGCTTGAGGGGGGTCGAGAGCGGATTCTTGCCTGTGAGCTGCAGCAGCCTTGATGCCAAATCTTTTAAGGAAGCCTGTATCTTGGAGGTGAGAGCTCCCCTTCCTTCTGCTCATGAGGTGGTAGGATCTGCTACAGTGGTTCGACTTTTACAATGCCATAGGCAAGACTTGCTGCTGCTTTTTGCATTTTTACCTGGATCATTGGCATTCTGCCTCTCTGCATTTGAGGCTTGGATTAGGTATCAGATTCAAGAGGAGGCTGTAGGACACAGAAGCATGCTGACTGCTTTCTAAATCAACTCTGATTAGAGATGAAAAATTCATTTCTCTTACATATAATATGTATTTATGAAAGCATTGTCTCTTTGCAAACATTAGCATTTTTATCAGCTTATAATAAGTCAGTCAAAATGAATCATTCTTTGTGTTTGTGTGTGTGTTATGGTTAAATCTGCCTGAATTTTTTAGGTTTCTGTGTGTTTAGGTTTTCTGTGCTTTTGGTTTTTTTTTTTTTACTTGATACAATTGATCTTAGTGCCTCGTTTCCAATATCTAGCACTTGTGGTGCAGAGAGAGACAGAAATAGAACATCAGATCCCTACTTGGTTGGGAAGGCATTTGTTCCCTTTCAGTGACGAAGAGGGTGACAGCTACTCAAATGCTGGTGAGGAAGCGAGCAGACGTGTGAGGGAAAACCCAAGCCAGCTGTCATTGCAAAGACACTATGATAGTAGAAACCTTATGTACCAGAGTGGTATAAAGGACTAGAAAATGGGTCAAAAATTCATGAATTCCCTCCACGCAAATAAAAATCTTCTGTAAGCACGTGGACCGAAAAGAAAACATAGTCTGATCTCAGGTTCTTTGTGACTCTGGGTCTCCTCAATGAACTAGCTTGTTGCCTTGCTTCCTCCTCTTGCTAATTCCTCCTCCTTCCTTTCGCATTTCCCGTACTCTACTTCCACTGACCAGTTAAGTCTTCACTAATTCCGCATTTCTTCCCACCTTTAATAACCAGTAGAGGTATGGATTTCCTTTTTTTTAATTTTTTTATGTTTGTTTTCACTTCTGAGACCCAACATAATTGTAGGCCATAAAAATACTTTTATACAGGTTTTCAGAACTGTACTCCTGACTACTTCCTTACTTTCTTATGGTCATTTGCTACAGCCCTGTATGTTATGTGCTCATACAAGATGTTTCTGAGTACCTCCTTGTTCTTTTGTATTAGCATTTAGAACTTGTTAGTACATTTTGAGTCTGCAAATGCCCTCATAGCTTATGGCTGTTTTTCAAATATCCACAAATAGAAGGATCTTCTGCAGCTCATGTCTTTGAACTGCAGAAGTTGTGCTGGATGAGTTCAGGGCTTGTTTTGTATAAGGTGATCTGTGATGGGATGTGTCTTGAGACTGCTTTTGTAGGGCTTCAACTAGACCAAGCATGCAGGGCTTCACCACTCAGTGTCCCTTGTGCTATTCCTGTCCAGCCCTGGATGGCACAAGGCAAAATGGTGAAATTCACCCTGATGGAAAGAAATGCCCGGAATGGTTTTACTAGAGCAAAAGCAATGGGAGGCAGAGGTGGTTGGGCACTTCCTCACATTGAGGGTCTCCAGTGGGACCACTGTACAGTGGGAGTGAGTGGCAAATGAATTTGGGGAAAATAACTCACCACCACCCCTGGAGCTCTGCCGTTGGTACTGGCTGTGGCAGTATTCCAGGGCTGTACTGTCCCCCTCGCTGGTGCTGTTTGGCAGGATTTTGGCAGCCAGATTCCACGTGGACTAAAGAAAATGTTGTGAACTTCTCTAGCTGTTACTGCTTATTATCAGTGAGGACTTTCCACAGCTTCACATCCACCTGTCAGAGCCCTGTTCATACCATGTTGTCAGGACCATGCCCTTCAGCAGGCCTTCCCCTATGCTGTGTGACAATGTCTGTAAAGAGTTAGGTTAAAGTGCAATTAATTAGTAAATACAATAGGAATTTTGAGATACATGCAAAAGGTGTCAGAGAAGAATGTGCCCAAGTTCCCAAATCAAACCAGCACCTTTGGGTGTCCAACCACAGGCTTCTGAGTTTGGGACAGAGGTTATTTGTGGTACTTGTATTATGGTTATGCGTAGAGGTCCCAGTTGGGAACCAGTGCAATCCAGCATCAGCCCTCTGAAATCATACCCCCATCCCCACCCCTGGAGGAACAAGCCCTGTCCTGGTTTAATCGACATAAAAAGATTTTTCTAGGAATTTAGACTACTGTAATTACATAGGGCTAGCTAAAGTATTTGTACAGCTCTGTCTGAGGTAGTTTGAGCTCCTCACAGGCCAGGTCCCGGCGGTGGCACCGTTGTTTGTACCTATTGAATATCAGCAGGCAGCTTTCTTGAAGGGACAAAATGACTGCTCTCAGAAGGCTGCCCTACCTAAATTTGCTCAGGCTCGTGTCACGAAAAAACTTGGGCACAATGGCCTGTTTCAGCCTTTGTCAGTGGGGGAAGCTGAATCCTGGGTGTAAAGCACGCGAATAAGGAGTTGCACAAAATCAAGATAATCTGGTATTTGCTGAGTGGTGCTTGCATGGCTTTTGTTGGGTGGTGTGCCTGTAAAAGGCTTGCAGCCCCAGCGAGGTTTCAGAGTAGCCCTGTGCTATCAGGGAGGCCACTGGTATCTTGCCTGAAAAGCAGTATTTCTGTGTTGTGTTTATCTTCCCTTTGTTTGATAAGCAAACATAGGTATTTAAAACTCTGCTGTATCCTTGTGGTTTTCTCAGGGCTGTAGTCTTGCATACAGAGCAAAAGGTCCAACAGACTATTTGTTCCACTGTCAGATAACCACCAAGGGCTGGGTGTACACAAGGAGATGGGGCTGGGGTCAGCTTGAACTGAAATTTGTACTTATTAAGTCCCTGAATTAGGATAAGCCAAAATCACTTTAAGTTTTCAAGTTTTCTCAGCTACAAAATGGGAGAAGATGGATCTGTCCTTATAAAATTCAGTGCTAAGTACTATTAGAAACTATCTTTTCATGGCTGTATTTTTTTCATTCCTGGCACTAATTTTTTTTTCTTATTTCTGTTTCTTAACGTAATTTCATGCTTTGATAAAATATAGTCATTTTTCTATGTTGTGTGTAGTAGAGTAGCCACTCTTGAACAGACTAAATATATTTTGTTCCCTCCCTGTCTGTACTGCAGTACAAAATAGCAAAAGTAATTAGTCCACAGTATGGATGAATTGATTAGATTTTCAGCTTGGGGAACAGATACGTTTTAAGATGAGAGCCTCTGGAGCAATATCTCCCTCCCTAGTACAGAAGTTAACCAGGACTCACAACAGCACTATATTCCTGATTTTTTATTTTTTGTCTTTAATTTACTGTGCGATTTAACTGAGGCATTTAAACTCCCTGGCCTTGATTTATCATGCACTCTGTTCCATCTGGGCAAAACAGAGCTGCACAGAGCAGGGCTTTAAGCACACAGTACCTCTTCTTCACGGAGGGGGTGCTCTGGGTTGGGCTGGGCTGGCAGGAGGGGGGCTACTCATCAGGACCCACATGGTGCTGATCCTGTGTTCCCTGTGGTCTGTCCACGGTGGCTGCTGAAACCTCTGGATATTGCAGAGCAGCGTGAAGAGCTGTGGGCAGCCTGTTCAAGGGAGACCCAGGCCAGCTGCTCCCTCTTCCTGCTCTGGGGTGAGCATAACGGGCAACAAACCTCCCGGCTGTGCTCTGCGGCTTACTCAATGCCCCAGTACTTAAAGATCTTTGGATAAAAGGTGTAATTAAGTCCTAGCATTATTCTGTAACTTGAAAACGGTTGAAACTCTGCTTAAACCCAAATTTAATTAACTTTGTTTTAAACGAAGATTATTATAAAACCCTTCTCCAGCTGAAGCTTTATCTGCCAAGTTTCACTGCGGGCCATGCATTTGCACGGCAGAGTTATCCACACTCCTGAAATTTGTAGTTTGCATTGGAAAAACTGGCAGACTTAGTTATATCAGCATTAACAGACATTAAGGATAACTGAAAATACTGGCCCTTGCCAAAAAGAGAGTTTAATAAACTTATTTTTAATTTTTTTTTCTTGTTCAGGTCCTTTCACTTTAGCAACAGAGATTGCTCCTGAATTTGTACCTGGGCCATACATTTCTATGACTTCCCTCTCCTGCATATTCTAATCATGAGCTTGGGGTGAGAACACAGCCCTCCAATTTAAGAACTGCAGTATTTCTGCCCAATTTCCTTGCACCCTCATGTGTATGTGATCAATGGCCAGGGACATTTTAGAGCATCCCGTTTCTCAGGGAAGGCAGTATGATGTCCTTTGAAAATCCCTATGTCAAGGAAGAAATGCTGAGGGGAGGTGGGAACGATACTCATGTTTCACAAAGTCCACAAACTACAGCCAGACTCAAAAGTGCTTAAGCACAGTCTGACTGCAAAAGGAATTCAATATTCCATTCTCCAGAGTGAATGACGCTGATCAAAGAAGCTGTGTCTGAAAAGACAAACTCTCTCTCCTTTCCCCTTCACTTCCAGACTTGAAGGAAAAAGTATGAAAGATGACTATGCTACAGGAACTGCCAACCCCCATTTCCATGGGGAAAATCCTTCTTTTTTTCTTTTCCTGACAACCTTCCTTTCTTATATCAAGATACTAGTATTTATTTTTTAAAAGGGGAACTCAACTGTACGTATACTGCAAAACTGGCTTAAAGAAGGGTAGGACAAATTCAGGGTAGAAAAATCCATCAGGAACCACTAAGCAGTTTTATATACAGCTGCAAATGCAATCTCCAGCTAGACACTGGGAGGATATAGCACAGATGTGCACCTCTGTGCCTGACCCTGTGCTTCCAGCCATGCAGTGATGCCTACCCTCAGCCCCTGCCCAGAGAGGCAGAACTTTGGTTTGACAGAGGACAAACATTGTGTTGCCTTACGCTGGTAAATATGGAACAAGATGCCATTCTCTGTTGCAAGGAAGAGCCAGATCCAACATGTCACCATCCTGCTCATGTTGTCTGTCCTCCAACGACTCATTCTTCACACTCAGCTTTCGGGAGCTGATAAAGCTGTTGGTGCTGAGCACCTTCCTTAGGATCGTCCTGCTCTCCCTGCAGAGCAGCTGCTGCCCAGGGATGTTGTTTGTGGCCATGGCCACCTCTGTGGCTGCTCAAGGTGGATGTTTTCAAACTCCTTGTCCCTGAATGAGAGCACAGAATAGTGGAAACGCCTCTGCACAGGGAGCCAGATATAATCTTCCAGGCCTCAGAAGGACCCTCAGAGAGGTTTACATTCAAAACACCAATGCTGGAAATATAAAAGTGTAAAACTGCATCAGATCAAATAGTTGTAATTATAGCAAGCATATGAGACAAAACCCATTGTCATTTATCTCTCTGGGGACACCATACTTTTTGTTTGAGCCCTGTTATTGGTGAAGTATGAGTTCTAAAATTATAATAATTAGAATGATGATTATAAAGTGTCAGGGATTGTAATTTTTTTTTATAGCTGGGAACAGTCTGTTCATTATTGAAGAAAAGATTTGGCTTTAAATTCACATCAGTTTAAAAGACACTGAGAGGGGGAGCATGTTGATGTGAATGCAGCGAGCATGCCTGAGTGCTGAGGCCCCTTCTCATGCTGCAGACTAGATCCTTTTTCTCCTCTGTCAGGCATGGAGAAGAGGGGACCTGTGGTGAATGACAGTTCTAGACAATGGGCTGGAAATGTGTCACTGCTTTACTTTCTAGGGGCCTGATGGTGATTTCTGCTGCTTTGTAAACACCAACTGGATGGCCACTGCAGCCCACTGATGGAATACATTGCCCACTGGGCAATACATTATTTCAATTTTCTGGCAACAGAAGCTGAGGTTAAAAAATCAAAGAAAGCCACTAGAGGTGTTGGCAATTGGAGCACAGGAGCTCCTTAATGTGAAACTCATCTTCAGTTCATTCATTTACATTTTATGTCTGGTACTGGAGCTGCTTCTTGTCGTGAAGTCCTGGCTCTGTCTCTGGAGAGAAGGCAGGGTGTCCCTGGCCAGAGCAGCGGCCTCTGCCAAATCTGATTATGTATCTCATGGAGTTGACTTTTATCTTTATAGGTTGCCAGGGCTAGACTGGGTAGATCAAATAAGAGAATATCTTGAATGGCTGAGATTCAAAATACTTTTAATTTTAAGATTGACTCATCTTTGGGGATGAAATGGCCCCAAAATGTTAGCTATGTCTGTTCCATGTCAGAAATAAATGAAAGCTGAGATGAGTGTTAGCTTCGGGCACCCATCCAAAGCTGTAGGGGAGAGAGGCAGGAAACCTTCTCCATAGATTTCAAAGAGCCCATATGTCTGATCTAGGACTTGCTGCCTGCCGTTTGCTGGATCAGGCCCACCTCCATGAAGAAGAGCCTGGGTAGCAGGTGGGGGATGGAGGAGAAGAGAAGAGGAGAAAGGAAAGGGAATCAGAGAAATATTGATAAATTCTATTTAGTGAATAACACAATGCATGTAGCAGCACAATGGCCTTTTCTGCAGGCAGATTATCCCAGCCAGAGTCTTTGCTATATTAAAAAGAGGGGGAAAAATAGAGCACCAAAGAAAAGGAAAGGCGGGCTGTACAGCAGCAATCAATGCTGCCCTTTGTGCTGCCTGACATTTGAGGGACTTGTTATCAACGATTGCTGGCTGCTTTATCTAAATGTATCTCTCCAGCTGCCAGGCACAGCACTGATAGGCAGCAGGACGTGCCGATGGCCTTGGCTGATACTGCGACCGCCCAATTCACCCGCCTGCCTTGCTGTCAGGGGCCGGACGGCTCGTCACTCCACTGCTGGCATCCTTCTACCTACCCCCTAAAGGGGAGAGAGAGGACATTTTCCCCCACCACTTCTCTCTTTCCCTATCAGCTACTTACTTGTCTTTTTAAAGGAGAAAGAAGGAAAAAAAGACCAAAATTGATGAAATTAAACATAAAAACAAAAAAGTCAAGAAACTTGGGCTGAGAGAAGGATGTGTTGAGGAAAGGAAAACTTACTTTACTTTTGGTTTTGTCCTGCAACAGCTCTGTCATCTGCTGCTCTGGCAGAAATTGCCTTATGTGTGCTTGCCTTCTCTCTTCTGCTTTACTGCAAAAGAGTGATAAGAATAATCTACTGCTTGGCTGCTAGGTTGTCTCTTAGTGTGGAAAATGTCTCTCTCTAATATTTTCTGTTTGTTTACACAACATATATACTCGTGCCTGTGTAATGTAGGGCTGTATGCACAAGTTTCCATGCGATTACTATTAAATTTTATGACTAGAAGATGATGAATGGGCATAAAACAAAGGCTAGCTTGTTGTATCTCCTAAATCCTGGAGGGTGTGTGTTTTTTAAAAAAAAAAAATTTAAAAAAAAAATATTGCAGTCCAGTTCCAGCCAGAAAGTAGCTGCTTTTAGGTGTGCAAGCTGCCTAAAGGCAGTTTAATTCTTGCTAAAAGCAGCCAGATATTGACAGGTTTTAAAGTATGAAAGCTCTGGATTGGTATGGCCTCTTATTTCAAAAGACAGTTTAAATTATTACTTTTGCTGCTAAAAAGGTTTTGAGGTCTGCGTGGAAATGTCAGCTCATAGGCTTGCATGTATATTTACTCTTGCCTGGTGCTAATGAAGCCATTAAAAATGCAATATGGCACAGCTGAAAGATTTCCCTAAAAATGAACATTTTCTGCTGTTTGTGACTTCTTCTGAAGAAGCATTTGGAAAAAAAAAATAATACATAAGCACAGGAATACAGAAGCCACTGTATTAAATGCTCTGCTTGTAATGATTCTTCACCAAAATCTGAAAAAAAATTAGAGCTCTTAAAAATAGATTATTCCAGGAGAATAGAATAAATTCTTATCTGTCTCATGTTCAGCTAATGTTAATCTAATGTTATTTTGTACGTTTAGTATATATTTATCAGTTACAGACCTGATTTTAAAGTGTGTGCAAATTGCTACCGTGGCCATGATAGGAAGCCTAACATGTATGTAGTGGAAATTAATTCTGGGAGTGCATTTTGAGGAAATTCAGGCCTATTTTAAGGACCATATTTTTTTGATCATCACTGTATCAGGGAAAGACTTCTGGCATCATTGTCCTTGCATTTCTTCTGCAGAGAGTTACACCTACTTACATTAAAAGACCCATGAGGAGAAAAGCAAACATGCGTGAGGGGAGTTGCACATGGAAAATCTCTCTGGAGAGCCAAAGCCAAGTCCTAGGTACCTGTTTATAAATATATATATACCCTTTTAACACAAGACTAACAAGATCTTAATAAAATACAAATTTGCCTTGCTAAAATGAGATAGCACATTAGTGCTTCAAGTGTCCAAGCCAAGCATGGATGCTGACAAGAGGTCTTTGATAAATCTCTGGCTGAGAAAGCAGCACCTTAAGAGTCCAGCCCTGACCTATGAACTGGATACCCTTGCTCCCCTCCACAGCTCCTGTTTGGGGCTGGATCATGAAACTCTTAGTGAAGCCAATGCTGTGTTTCTGTATGGGAAAGAACAATTTCTCTATGCAGTGCAGAGCAATGTTAAATAGAGGCCGTTCTTTCTAGCTTCCTAAGTCTTCCAAAGTAGGACAGAAGTGCTTTTAATTAGTAAATTCTGGCCAGTGATGGGTCTGTTTGTCTTGCTGCCTGACCACAGTGAACCAGGGGAGAACACCCCATGCCCCCTGATACTCCTCAGCCCTGCGCAGGCAGCACAGCTCATGGAGCACCAGCTCAGATGTGCACATAGTATAACCTTCCTGAGTATTTCTCTTTCTGTGGCATTAGGAAGCCAATTCCTCCCAAGAGCATGTTTATATCAATCTAAAATTCATTTCGGCTGAAATATTTATGATTTGGGGGAAGGGGGAGCAGGAGGTCTGGGTGTTGAGTGTGGTCAGATCAAGTTAGCTTCAACTGGCAAGGTTGACAAAAGTAGTAATCTCTGTCCCTCCTCTCATACCTAAATGAGCATTTATTCCAAGCCCTTTCTTAATGCTGTAACATAATTCATTAGGACAGCCTTAATGAGCTGGTAATTAGACTGGTGGGAGGGGGTGAGGAGGGGAAATAGAAATGCTAGACAGAGAGAAAGTCGAGCAGGCTGGGGCACCTTAAAGAGCCCTGAGAGAGCCTTTTGTCAACAAAATGGATCGGGCTTGCAGGCAGTAAAACTTTCAAATGACCTTCGTGTCAAAATATTAGGCTGCTATTTTTTGCTAGATGGTGGTTTCATAAACATAAAAAGCGCACATATCATTCAGAGTGCTGTAAAATTTGTCTCAAAGATGTGGTGTTTTCTTCCTTCTCTCCTTTTTTTTCTTTTTTGTTGCAAGATGAATATCACCTCTATGTGGTATGATTGGGGGATGGGATAAGGGGAATGGCATCTAATACCACGAACTTCTGCTTAGTCTGAAAGTAATGTTAATAGCAGCTCATCTTTGTTCCGGGGGTTTTGAGTGCTTGCTCTTCATCTTTTTTCTTTTTATGGAAGCAAGAAAAAAGTAAAATACATATATCAGTATACATGCCACAGACAGATATTGAGAGACGGTGATATTTTCAGTTGTAAAATTCAGGAAAGTTACTTAGATGTTCATAATTTATGGCAAAAGCTAGATGTTAATATTGCTCTGTGATTTAGAAGACAGATGTGGTATAATAAGTATATCAAAAACAACAGCTCATTTCTGGAGAAGTGAAACATCAAAACAGTGGGCTTTTTAAGTGTTTTTCCTTCTGCTAAATCTTTATTTCCAAGGTTAAATTTTGACATGAGTTTGGAGGGTGGAGGGGTGACTATTTTCCACAAGGCAAGGAGGGGATTACTCAAAGCATCCACTCATTTTATATTTTGCTTGTGTGTTAGGCTCCTTCCCTTTCTGTCCTTATCTGGCAGGCCCCAGAGTGGTGGGACTTGTGTAACCTGAATAAGTAGTAGAAGGCTGATAAGATGTTGATTGAGTTGAACCATAGGAATATGCAAGCAGCAATAATGGGGGGGTAAGTAGCCAACTTAACAAAAGCAAAACCCAAGAAGATAGCAGAACCATAGAAAACTTGACTTACTGATCTGTTGTGCTGTTAACTGGTTCTTTCTCTGCCATCACGTCACACCATACAGAAGTGCCAAGCTGTTTCCTCTCTGCCCCCTCTCTCTTGCCTCTGTTTCCATTCTGAACACCTGAACCACTTAGTGCTTGTGAACAGACATTGCAGGTGATGGATACACTGGCAGCTGGACCAGAGCTGGAAGCCCAAATCTTCCCCCAGAAAGGGCTACGAAGGGTCATCACAGAAGTTGGGTAAGGGAAAGCTAGTGTTGGGCTTAACAGACATCTGGCCCAGCTGTCTGTCCACAAGTTTCTGACTTGGTGTAATTGCTCAGTATTTAGACAGACATCACATGAAATATTCCTGATGTGCCAAGAAGTATCAGGACCTGACCCCATCTGGGGAATTTCCTACCCCATTGGTGTGCCAAACAGACTTGTCTATGGTCAGTTTGTGGTTGAGGCGGGAGACTGGCTGGATCTGAGCCCATGTGCAAAGGCCATGTGGGGCTGGCTGCCTTGAGCATCTGTGGTTTGATAGACTTTCCCTCTGAGATCTGAAGGCCGCCTTTCTCATATAAAATATGAAATTAAAAGAGAAATTTAGACAGGATCAGACGTTATCTGATTTCTCCTCATGGATGCAAGCAGAGCATGAAATTTTACCTGCACTTGTGAAAAGTTGAAGCCTGCAGTTTCGCACTGCTCTTAATACCCATCGTGTGGAAAAAAACCCTCAGACTATTTTTTTCCCCACCACTAAAATTAATCTCAAGTACTTTACCAGTGTTGTAGTTGTGCTGTCAGAAGAGCTGAATGTGGATCACAATGACCTCTGGAGAACAAGTTGTTGAGTTAATAAATGAGGGGATTTTTCTACTTACTTTTTAAGCTAGCAGGAAAGATACACTGAATCTTACAGCACCTCTACCATACAGATCTGTTTAGAAAGGCTCCAGGTATGATCAGTTTAGCATATAGCAAAGCATTGGTTTTGCCCTCCAGTGACATTGGATACTGCTGGCTGGCTACATCAAAGCTAGAGATGAAACTCTATTTCTTCCCCCACAATCTTTTTTTTTTCTCTCATCCTTTTTA